>CM019755.1:7259523-7368755 GCA_009761765.1 Phenacoccus solenopsis | reverse complement strand
GTAGGAAAAAAATTCGATTTACCGTTGTAAACAGGCGGCGTTGGAATTTTTCGTGCGAGTCGAACTGACATTCGGCATTACGTAATTATTAGTTATACGCGATGTCGCGATCAAACCTCGTCGGATTGCGGCGCTAATGAAATAAATAATTCGTAACACCAGAACTGGTTTGTTCGTCTTTCGTTCGCTTCGGACTGCGGAGAAAAAAGTTACAGCTCGCCGCGCTTTTAATGCTTTTGCGGAGTTATATACGAGTCGGGGCCGGATATTAAATACAGAAAGCTTGCAGTTAATAGTTTCTTATATAGCCGAAAGAATTGTGTGTGGAAGTTTTCGCTTTTGCACTCGTGTCTCGTAATAGCAGTTCGGCGATAGTTTTGAAAATATGATTAACCGAAGGAAGAAAAGGATTTGTTGTCAGTGGCGTATAAAAATCGTCCAAGTTTTTCTTTACGCCATCGGCCACGTCCGGAGTAATGAAATTTTAAGCGTTTTGTAAATGGTCGAAGGGAAATGGCGTGACGTCTTTAGTTACTCGGACGGAGGCGGGGGTGGGCAGGATATGGCTTTTTTTATTGTTTAATTCCTTCCCATTATCTTGGCTCGGTGGTGATAAAAGATGAGGGGTGTTTCGTTCAGAATGGGCTCAGACTTCCGAATCTCATGCGAGGGGAGGGGGGTAGAATTCTCGAAGCGAATGAGAATTAATCATCGTGAGTGTCTTGATAATTTTTATTAGCTGAGTTTTCGACGATAAAATTAACTATTACAATTTACGTAATTTTTTCTTTGGATTAAAAAAAAAATGTAAGCAGCCTAGTCGCATTACTGGAGCTGAGTTTTTAATAATGGCTTGTTCAGATTTACAAATAGTCTTGTTTAGCTCTTTATACCCATATCCAACGTAGAAGCTGGAAATCCCCATTTATGCCCTACAAAGCAACCGAAAAAGTCGAATTTACCATATGTTGTACTTATTGGCCCCAGAAATGATATTTAGCGAAAGTGATGTTTGACCAAAGAAGAATTTAAATTTTATACAGAATTTTTTCATTTAGAAAAGTAACTTTTTGTGACGATTTATAATGTTTGGCTGCTAAGTTATGATCACAAATGCTTATTGAAAATGATTATAGAGTTTATTATTGTAGATGCTATCGTGAAGATTTACTTAAATTATTGAATGATTACATTCTTGAATATACTATACAAAATATTCCTAATTTATTTAATGGATCTATGAATTAAAAAATTTGGATCTTATGATTTTGACATCGCTGACTAAATAGGGAAAAATTATGTTACCTATTTAAAACCATTTTCAATTGATTTTAAATTTTTTTTTTTTTTTTACATAAGAAATGCCAAAGCAGTGAAATCAGGTTTTTTAGAAATAGTTTAATACATTCCTACATGTGTGCGCCATAAATGGAAGGGGGGCAGAGAGGACATACTGGCATCAGGGCTGGGTCCCTGAGTGCCCGGCAATTCAAATTTTAGCTTTTAAAATTTTTCACAATTGTAATTTTTTTTTTCATTCATTTTGTTTTTTTCAAATTCTCATTGAATTAGCCAAAAAGATTGAAAAAAAGTTCAAAAATTGTTTTTGCTTCTGTGCTCCTTTACCTTTCTTCAAGTATTCACAATTCGCCATTTTGAATCGATTCTGATGCAAATTCGAGAGGTCATATTCTACTCCTCTGCAAACCCTACATAAAGAGTTTGAGCGTTTTTAGTGCGTTTGGTGAGGAGATACGGACTCTTTACGAAATTTCCAAACTCGATTTCTTTCCAGGGACGTACCGTAAGGGGGGAAGGGGGGAGCTTCCCCCTTGGCTTTTGGAAAGTTGGTAAATTTGGAGTTTTAGCGTAAAGTTGGTAAACTTGACCACTTGCGCAGTATTATTACAGCTATTTTTAAATTTTTTGAAGACTAACAAGACTGTGACATATTATTTAACATCTTATTTTCTTGGAGCAAAAAAAAAAAAAAAAGGTCAAGAGTTGGTAAAATTTCATAGTATTAGTTGGCAATTTTTGGTTTTCTCCCCCCCCCCCCTGAAGAATGTCCTCGATACGCCCCTGTTTCTTTCTCAAAAACTGTTTTCTCCTCAAATTCTTTTCTAAATCCGCTCACAAAGTTGAAATTTAAATATTTATCGATTATTTGATCTACTGCATTAAACCATAATCGAAAATATCCACCCATTGATTTGTGTAACTTCTCCTTCCCCCTCCCCGCAACACCTTGAGTACATTAATTCCTTTATCTCCCCTCCAACATTATGTATAAAGCTGCATTTGAGATACAGTGAGTATAATTCTTATGTTCTGCAATGGCAAGAATCCATATTCATCAAATATGGGCTATTTGAGGCTTCATAGACATTCCTCGAATTTTTAACTATAGCTGTTTTGAAAACATTTTGTTCGAAATTAAAGTGGTTTTATTTTGGTACCCTATTAACTCCATATACGAGGTTTAAGCTTTCTAGTACCATCGAGTGAGGACATATGGAATGTTAAAGAAATTTCAATGTTCGAATATTTTTTAAAAAGTAATTTTTGACTCTAGCTCCTCTACAAATTCACTTAGGAAACAGATATTTTAATATGTTGATGTTGTTATGCCATTCCATCACGTGACATCAGTATGAAAAATTTTGAGGCTTTGGAGCTCTCCCCAGCTCCCCTCAAAATTTGAGTGAAATTTCATTTTATGTCAAATCGAAAATCCGATAGAAGTACTTCTAGATCTTCTCAGGAACAACTTGTGATCAAATTTTGAGCGATTTTCATCTATATCATTTCCAGCTACGAATTGAGGAGGAGAGATCAGTGTATAGAACAATGTATATGTATATGAAAAGAAAAGTTGGACATTTGCTATATGACCATAAAATGATCTAAAAATGAAGAATATGAAAACCTCTCTCCCCCTCTTTCATATATCTTCTTTCTCAACGATGTAAACTATAATAGTTAGTGTATTGATTAAAAAAAATTCAGTTAAAAATACTGTGCCATTGGGACATCTTGTGAATAGGAAATACGAGTGTATTTTTTTTTTTTTTTGATTATATTCTAGTTGAACTATGGGCGCGTATCGGTCACTGTGGTAAGGATGAGCGACTCTGTCGGTGAATAAACTTTCCAGAAATACACGCGACTCGAATTGTACGACCCACGATTCCCCTTGTCAGCCTTTGTACAGGGTATATATGTTTATCGAAGACGACTGGAACGACGATGCGAGGCTAAATTGTTGCGCTCGAGCGATATAATTAAAAAGACGCGAGCGTTCGAAGCATTCATAAGAGTATTTTTGGTAAAAGACGTAGACGTAATTCGGTCTCGGCGGCGCTACCGTATATAGGGTGAAGTTAAGCGGGCGGTTTTTTGTATTTTTCGAATTCCCCCTTTCTTTCGTTCGTAATGAATGGAGGCTTAGAAAAGATTATGTATAAAAAGAGGAAGATCTGTGTATGTATTTCGGCCGCTGCGTCTTTTTACATTCGTTTTGGTCGACTGTGTGCGCCCGATTATGTAGAAATTCTCGGGGCGAAAGTTTTTTTTTTCACTCAGCTTGAGGTTTGGAATTCGGCGCAAGGCGCAGCTGGTGTGTTTGCCGAAAACAAGGCGACCGAGTTGGTAGAAACAAAAGCGTACGAAGCACGTGGTGATGGAGGGAACAGGATGGTGACGATGGACGATAGCCATCCAACCATGGTATAATATCCTGTCAGGGTCGTTCGGATTTCGATGATTTTATCGATATCCTATTCAATTACTTGCATTTAACACGCACGTATATTTGATGTGGTAAGGTGGCGGGGTGGAGGCAGCTATATAACCGTTGTGTAGTTGTGTAAATAGTGCATTGTAGTCTCTATAATGAGCTCTGTTTGAAAACTCATGATCGACGGAACGGCGAACGGGTCGAGGTGCACCTGGTGAATGGGACCACATATTTTACGAAAGTACAAAAATGGTATGTTTTTGATTTTGAAAAAAATGCTCGTTACTCAAAAATACAAAAGCACTCAAAAATGAAGAAAAAATAGTTCAAAAGGAATACAAAAAACTAAAATAAAAAATTGTTCAGAACAGAAAAAAGCTCAAGTGTGAAAGTTTGTCCGAAAATAGAGAAAAAATTCACGAAAAATTCATAATTATAGTTCAAGAAAATGGGGAAAACCCAAAAATGTGAAGACATCCAAAAATTACAAAAAATTTTATAAAACAAAAAAATGGAAAATTCCCAAAAATTAGGAACGTGTAAAAACATCAAAAAATCACCTTAAGAAATTATATAAATAAAAATCATCGATTAAAAAAAAATCGAAAATGAATACAGATACAAAAATTATAAAAGTTTGAAAAAAAAAATGAAAAAAATAGATACAGAAAAAATGAAAATAGCAACGAAACATAATACTTTTCAAAAATGCAAAAAAAAAGCTCAAGTGCGAAACCATTTGCAAAAATGAAAAATTATGCGAAGAAAAAAATTCTGATGATATTAAATTGACAGGTAATGAAAAAGGTACAATATTAATGCTTTTCAATTTCAAGAATGAAAAAAAAAATATATATATATAAAATATTCAAGAATGAAAAACCTTCCAGTAATGAAAGGATCACGTCCCCCCTCCCCCACCAACATCTTCTTCCAAATCATTTAGGCTGTAGTAACTACCTTCATTTTCCCTAACAATTAAATTGAAATAAATAAATCAAAAAGAGAAAAAAAATTTCAAAAATGAAAAATCACTTTCTAAAGTAAAAAATGCTATAATTAAAAAATTCGTTAGGAATGAAAAAGTTGAAAAATGAAAAAATGTTTGAACAAAAAAAATGTTGAAAATTTGAAAGCTTTAAAAGTTGAAAAATAAAAATGTTTACAAAAAGAAATGAAGAAATATTCAAAAATGAAAGAAATATTTATTATAATTATTTAAATAAAAAAAGAAATAGGTATGAAATTGTTCAAAAATGAGAAAAAAACTTGAAAAAAAGGTAACGTTAAAAATTAATGAGATCCAAAGAAAAAAATGCTCATAATAAATCATCATAAGAAAAAAAAAAAAAATATGAAAAAGTACAAAAAATTTTTCATTTTCAAATAAATCAAATCCAAAACTTGTTGGACTTCTTGCAGTCTCCTCGATTGTGCTTCTTTTTCACAATACAGTTTACTTTTATCATGTTACTTTCCAAGTACCTGCGTTATGGTGGATTTGAAAGAAAAAAAAATTGAAAAAATTACTCAAGTAAGAAAAATATCATTAATAAAAAATTATTGCTCCTATAAATGGTGATCTACGGAATATTAAAAACATCCTGGACTTCTTCAAGCATACTGGAATAATTTGGTTATGAAGTAATAAAATTAGCACTTATATATGTGATTAACAAAACAACAGTTATAATATGAAATTCAAAAAAAAAAACAACAACAACAACATTGAAATTTTCGAAAATGTAAGCAATCAGTTGGGAAATCAAAGTTGTGAACACGGAATGTTAAGCGCCAAATAATAATGCTAAAAGTAAAAAATTATTTAATGATTTAAAAAAAAAATTTTTTTATTTAAAAAATTAAGAAATACTTCAAAATGATTTGAAAATGAAAAAAATACCAGAAAACAAAGACAAAAAAAAATTAAAAAAAATAATAATAATACTCGTAATAATAATAATAATAATAATAATGCTCCGAATGAAATTTGTTGAAAAATTAAAAAATGAAAGATTCAAAATGCACTTCTTTCCCATTCCTATCTACTGTCCAAAGTTCCCCTCCCAGTATGCCTAACTTGTTATGTCCCTATCTCAGTTCAACACGTCCTCACAGACTGTCAAAAATTCAAACATACACGCCGCTCCCTCTCTCTTCCAACCACTCTCGCTCACCTCCTTCGAGATGACGAATCCACTATAGTCGGGCTGTTCCTCTTCCTCAGAAAAACTAACCTCCTATCCCAGATCTAATCTAATCTTCCGTGCCTCTGGCCTTTGTTGCAGTACATGACACGTTAATGAAGATAAGTAAGTAAGTAAGTAAGAATTCAAAAATTTCTAAAATTATTTTTTCCCGCGAAATAAAGAAAAATGTAAAATAAAAAATTGTTTAAAAAAAAACTAAAAAAACTTAGTGAATAAAAAGATGCCAAAAAATTCAAAAAATGAAAATCAACATGGAAAAGAAATTGTTTCATTGTTTGCGAATAGATGCTGGTATGTCTGAAAATCAATCCTGTTCTAATCCAAATTATAGCTCTTGGAATACACCATTCAAATATAAGGTCTGTCGGTACCTTCGGCTTAGGTACAATATGTGAATAACTGAATACACGTCCACAGTTGGACTGGTAGCTTTTTCGCGCCACGAGCACCAAAGACAATAATCAATCAAGTCGAAAAACTGACGTAGCCGAAATCACCATCTGGTGGCTTAGAAACGGGCGAGCCCTGTTCTCGTTCGTCATGCGTCCGTTTCTTATATAGCAGAACTAATCACCCGACTAGAATTTTTTTCGCGCTCTCCGCAGTGGTTCACATGAGCGCTTGTATGTGGAAAATAACGTATATAGAGATGAAATCGAGTCATCGACCTAAATGTCGTATATATAAGATCCGGGTAAAATATATACTTATACAGAGTTTCGATGTAAATGGACGGCTGCGGAAAAATATTAAAAATCTGCGAGCGAAGTTTGTCTGTGTGCAATGTGGACGAATGTGTCACCCACACATGTTATCTAAGATAAGGAGACCGAAGACTGTGACTGGTGTAACTTGAGAGAACATCGAGCGCTCGATTCGCGACCCATCTATGCGGTAATTACCGGTCGACAAGACGGCCGGGAATTAATTAAAAAGGTACGTCGGATCGGTGGCTTAATAACTGTATATTTCGGGCTTATCTTGTATCTGCTGGTTGCTAACATTTTGCAAATAAAAGAGGGATAAATTTAACCCGTAATGAAGGAAACAATGTATTAGAGACGGAAGGCAGGCACGGAGAACATTAACCTTATGTTCTTTAATTACTCGCTAGCCCGAGGTATTATCTCGTGCTGCTCGTACCGGTCTTGGTTCGCGTCCGTTTGTCTTTTTCGTATTTTAAGCCGGAGGCGATTCGCTGTTCTGTATTATAATTCGCGCTCTCGTCACCCCCCTCTGCGAGTTGTAGAGGGGTTTTTTTCGCTAATGGGATCTGCTTTGGTAATTGATTTCGTGTTAGTGCAAATAGAAGGAATTAAGTGTTTGTTTTGGAAGATGACAACGTTAGTTGGGAAAGATGATGCCGAATACATTATAATTACTTATTAGCGTATACGGGCGCGTAGAGCCGCCGGAGAATGCCGACAAAAGAGGCTAATTTACACGAGTAGAATATGCGCGTCGCTGAGACGCCGTCAACGGGGGGAAAAAAAAAACAAGACGATGGCGTAAAATATAGGGTTTCCGATGAATTTGAGAACGTCGTCGGATCGCGTTAAACGTATATAGATATCTGACGTAGCATATTTTTTTTAGTGCCGTACGAGAAAAGAAAATGAAACTGCGAGATGTATACGAATGCGTTGAAAACGATGAAAAATTACCCGGTCGCATATTTCTTCGTATAGCATATTGGTACCGACTACCGAGTATGTTGGATTTATCGGTATCGGTGACGCTGATACGGCGAACGTTGCGAGTGGAAATTGAAAAGAATCGATTTGTGCATTGTTCGAGATAAAGGTGTACTTTTCATTCGCCGGCAACGTTAAATTGGCGAGCATTTTTTACGCGACTTCGTACCAATATTTCAACCTGTTCCGAATGTACTCGATGAAGATTGAAATGAAAAGTGAAAAGTCGTAAATAACGCGAATCATCGATATTATCGGTGAAAAGAGGTAAACCGTTATTACGAATTGACTCCGAAAGTACTCCGGATTTAGGTGGTTATGCCAGGTCATCGTGGTGATCGGCGCTGATAACATTGGATAGTGAGGTGATAACCAGAGATCGAGGAAATACCCATGTGTTTGGCTGTTCCGTTTGTTCGTATTGGATTGCGGGTTATTTGTGGCCTTTGCGTGTACCCGAGTCCGAGTATAATTATGATTCAACATCTTCGGCTCGTTAGTCACGAAGTTCCGTTCTATTAGATTCCGGTGACTTGGATTCGATTGTGTATTGAGATTTTCAATTATAAATCGCTCTATACGAGAATCGAGGACTCTTGCATTGTTTTAATTTGAAGACTCTTCATTGTGAAATAAAATAGGCATTTCATAGGTGCAAGTCTGTAAGTAGATGATAATTTGGTGAAGGGTAATTTCGATCATCGATTCATCGCTCTTTTTCCTCGGTGACCTATCTGGTTCTCGTTTGGTGTGTCATGTCATGATCTGTAGCTGTGCTTTATACTGAGTTCAAAGAAATAACGTTTTTTCATTCCGCAGGTCATTTTTCCCCGTAATATTACTCATTAGAGGTGAAAGTGAATGGTGATGTGGGGATAGAAATTTTCACCCATCAATACATCGGTTATTCACTCTCTGAGCAATCTCACGATAAGTATTGTTTATGATTAACTCCATACGTACTTCGCATTTGATCGAGGAAATGATAGAGAAATTTGAGTTCAGTCATAGATTATTCATAGATAGCACATCGGTATATACGAATTTATCACTCTTAGATGTTGAAAAAGGAGCCAGAAAGTTTTTTATTAATTTCTATGATAAAAATTGAGTTAGAGTGTTCGGAAACAGCTCATTTGAAAGAGCTTGATATTTTATAAATGATTCAATTAAAAAAAAAAAAGTATTGTCATTAATGTTAGTCTCGAGTCATTTTAATAAAACTGATTCATTTTTTAGAGTGCCCTCTGTGAATGAGCTCCAGCACTAAAAATAAATTTGACTTTTTGCTTGATTTTTTGAAAATATCTCGAGAATAAATATAGATAGAGAAGAGCATGAAATTCTGAATATGTTTCACTATTAAAAAATAATTATCCTTGATTTATTTTTCGAAAAAAATTCATAGTGAAGTGAAAAAATCGCTTTTATGAAATTAATTCCAAAAATAAATCGACAACATTAACATTTCAGTATCTTTAAAACGAGCCATTTATCTGAAAAAGGATCCAAGTTCTATTGATTCGAGTTTGTATGGAGTAAAATTCAAAATTTTTCATTCCAAGTTCATTTTAATTCTAGTTCTTTATGAAAAAATCAGGCTCCGTTCAATTTGACCTCATACGTAGATGAATTCAAACTTTATAATTTCAATTTATTTTTGGAAGAAATTCAAGTTCAATTTACTACGAGAATATCTGAAAAAGAATACAAATTAGTTTTCATCCAAGTTCTCTTGAAAAAGAATTCTTCAAGTTCTGTTCAATTTGAGTTTATTTGAAAAATAACTCGTGGTATTCAGTTCCAAGTTTTTTTGAAAAGAAAAGTCAAGTTTTTTTAACATCGAGAACATCTGAGAAAGAATTCAAATTCTATTCATTTGGAATTCACATGAAAAAGAATTCAAATTTCTCATTTCAAGTTCATTTTTATTCAATTTCTCTATGAAAATAAATCAAGTTTCATTCAGTTCGAGGTTACATGATGAACTCAAATCTTTCATTTGAAGTTTTTTTTTTTTTTTTTTTTTTTTTTGAAAAAATTCAAGTTCCATTACTATGAGACAATCTGAAAAAATTCAAGTTCAGTTTCATTCAAGTTCTTTTGGAAGAGAATCCATGTTCCCTTCCATTTTAATATATGTGAATAAAAACTTAAATTTTTTATTTCAAGTTCTGTTGAAAAAAATCAAGTTCTATTAACATCGAGAATATCTGAGAAAGAATCCAAGCTCCATTCATTTGAATTAACATGAAAAAGAATCCAAATTCATTTCATGTTAGTTTTTTTCAAGTTCTTTCTAAAAAACAATCAAATTCTATTCAATTCAAGCTTACATGATAAATCCAAATTTTTCATTTGATTTTTTTTTAATTCAAGTTCCATTTTCTATGAAACAATCTGAAAAGAATTCAAGTTCTATTCATTTGGAATTCACATGAAAAAGAATTCAAATTTCTCATTTCAAGTTCATTTTTATTCAATTTCTCTATGAAAATAAATCAAGTTTCATTCAGTTCGAGGTTACATGATGAACTCAAATCTTTCATTTGAAGTTTTTTTTTTTTTTTTTTTTTTTTTTGAAAAAATTCAAGTTCCATTACTATGAGACAATCTGAAAAAATTCAAGTTCAGTTTCATTCAAGTTCTTTTGGAAGAGAATCCATGTTCCCTTCCATTTTAATATATGTGAATAAAAACTTAAATTTTTTATTTCAAGTTCTGTTGAAAAAAATCAAGTTCTATTAACATCGAGAATATCTGAGAAAGAATCCAAGCTCCATTCATTTGAATTAACATGAAAAAGAATCCAAATTCATTTCATGTTAGTTTTTTTCAAGTTCTTTCTAAAAAACAATCAAATTCTATTCAATTCAAGCTTACATGATAAATCCAAATTTTTCATTTGATTTTTTTTTAATTCAAGTTCCATTTTCTATGAAACAATCTGAAAAGAATTCAAGTTCTATTCATTTGGAATTCACATGAAAAAGAATTCAAATTTCTCATTTCAAGTTCATTTTTATTCAAGTTCTCTATGAACATAAATCAAGTTTCATTCAGTTCGACGTTACATGATGAATTCAAATCTTTCATTTGAAGTTTTTTTTTTTTTTTTTTTTTTTGAAAAAATTCAAGTTCCATTTACTATGAGACAATCTGTAAAATAATTCAAGTTCAGTTTTATTCAAGTTCTTTTGGAAGAGAATCCATGTTCCCTTCCATTTCAATATATGTGAATAAAAACTTAAATTTTTTTAATTTTAAGTTCTGTTGAAAAAAATCAAGTTCTATTAACATCGAGAATATCTGAGAAAGAATCCAAGCTCCATTCATTTGAATTAACATGAAAAAGAATCCAAATTCATTTCATGTTAGTTTTTTTCAAGTTCTTTCTAAAAAACAATCAAATTCTATTCAATTCAAGCTTACATGATAAATCCAAATTTTTCATTTGATTTTTTTTTTAAATTCAAGTTCCATTTTCTATGAAACAATCTGAAAAGAATTCAAGTTTAGTTCATCCAAGTTTTTTTGAAAGAGAATTCATGTTCGTTTCTATTACAGTTTATACGAGTATGAATAAGAACTCAATTGTTTTTGCAATTTCTTTTGAACAAAATCAAGTTCTGTTAATATAGAAAATATATCAGAAAAAATTCAAGTTCCATTCAATTCGAGTTTATATGAAAAAGAATTCAAATTTTATACTCAAAGTTCTTTTTTTTTTCAAAAAAAATTCAAGTTCTATTTAAGGTAAGAATATCTTAGAAAAAATTCAAGTTCAATTTCATGCAAGTTTTTTTAGAAAAGAATTCAAGTTCCATTCAGTTGGAGTCTATATGAAAGAAAACTCAGATTTTATTATTTCATATTTTTTTTGAAGAAATTCATGTTAAATTTATTACGAGAATATTTGAGAAGGAATTCAAGTTCATTTTCAAGTTCTTTGGAAAGAGAACCTTTTTTTTATTAGTGCCTTGTACAACCGCTGAGGCTAAAGACACGTGCTCAATTATTTAGACCTATTTGAATTTTCATATCTATTTTATTTTGATGATTTTTTTTTTCCAATGTAAAACTCCAAGACCGAACGAATTAATCAGTAAATTTTAGTTCGCTCGAATCCAACATTCATTGAAAAAAAAAATCTGTCTAGTTCATTTACTGTCTAAAAAATTCAAATTTCAGTTTATGCTTGAAGAGAATCGAAAATTTCGTTCCCTATAAGTTTCTTCCCAAATTCAAAGCATTCAAATTCCTATAGCCCAATAAACTCAGTATGGAAAGTAAATTACATTTGAATTAAAGTGAATTTCTCAGATTTAGTGTAGTCTCTAGATCTCAGCTCATTGGCTAAGGAAGAATGAAATTTTGTTTTCATTAATGGTTCAGGGTATTAGGATATTTGCCTTTTCGACGTGATATTTTATTTATCGAAGGTATTCTGTGGATGTATAAAATTAGATGGGAATATCTGAAAATCCATCAAGAAATGTAGTGAAAACATTGATTCATTTCCTACATATTGAATGATTATTCGCTCAGTGGTAATTCCTTCTTTTGATTATTCGAACGTGCATTATCGTAAATGGGAAATTACGATTCTCCATCCTGCCCCCTTGACTTCGGAAACGTGCGTGGATACCAAATAGCCAAATCGGTAGGAGCTCGCGATAAAAAAAATTTCCCGAAATGAATCACGCCCTATTAATTAACTACGTCAAGTGGCGAATTATAAAAATAGTATAAAAATTACCAGAAACAATTATTATAAAACATCGGAAAAACGGCAATTAAAAGTTAAAGTACGATACAAGTGGTAATACGGAGGTAAATGTGAAACACACCTGGATGCTTGTCGAGGACTAATGGTTGTTTACTATAAGTGGTCTTACTAATAAGTAATTAAACGGCGAGCGTAACATTAATGTACCTTAATGTCGGTTCAACATTGACAATGAAATTAATTTAGCTCTGCGACATGTACACTGGATGGCGATACGCGAGTATGCATATAGAATTACGTCGTCTTGATCGTGTATCACCCGTTGTCGTATAAACGCTGATGCTATGTAGAAAAAAAAAACGTATATTCTGAGAAATCGAAGTTGATATCGCGTGTAGACGGTAGACGCTGGAATCATCGAAATTAGAAAAAGAAAAAAATGTCGTTGCAATACCTACGCGAGTTCGCCATAGTCGCAGATTGCAGCTACCAACTGGTGGATGGTTGTAGAAGAAAAATTGCCTAGATCTCGTTAATAACTGATTGGTACACTGTGGCAGGCTGGTGGCCGATGAAGTGATGGTATTCGAATATACGTATCGTGTAATCTACACTCGGTAATGGTAGAATGGCGGCGTAATGCGTCGGTCATGTAGAAAGGTTATATGGCTGTCTACATATAAGTATTATTTTTATAGCTAGCTGCCACGCGAATGCATGCACGTTGGAGATGGTGCGGTGACTCGGGGCCATTTGAAAAGGCGAAGTCGTAATCTAGTTTTAATTGAACGACGATAAACGCGGTAACCGAGGCCTATGAAATTGACACGAGTACGCAGAGCCGGAGAATGCGACTCGACCTCTTCGTACACCTGTCGTACTATAGCGGACTTATCTGTAATACGAATCGCGCACCGATGCGGTCGCTAATCAATCGATAAAACTGATCACGTTCCGCGTATTGATTACATGAAAAATGAAATGAAACATGGCTTACTGGCGTCGCATTTTAAAACGCTTGCGAGCCGTTTGACAGAATTAGAAATCACAAACGAACGCTCGCAGTGGGCCCAGTTCCATGTTGTAAGTCGCCAGTGGTTGCAGCTCGGTCTCGGTGATCGCGAATGTAGCTTAGAGTGACTGATTAATCGACGACCATGCTATTTAATTGACGTGTAATTCGGCGCGACCGTTTGAGAATACGATCGTCAGTAGGTCAGGAGAATTACGAGGATTTTTAGCCGAGTTTTTGATGATAAACAGAGCTGTGGTTACGCATCTGATTTAGTACGCAGAAATCATTGGGAGGAAAACCTGTATTTAGGTAGCAGATTATTTGTACTTGATTAGCCAATTTGTGGTGGTATTTGCCAGAAGATGTTTCTATAAATATTTTAAAGTTGGTTTATTCAGATTTTTGATTCTACGTATTCGAAAAAGGAGCTCACTCTAATTTCAATGAGGGTTGAATAGAACCCAAGAATACTTAAACTTTGTATCGTGGTTTCATGTAATAGAGTGAATTAAGAACACCAACATGTTCAAATTTCAGCCCTCTAAATGGATTTAGAAAAAATTTACAGCAAGAACGTCTTTCTAAGAAATTTTTGAATCATGGGAACTCTTGAATCCTTCATATCTCCTCACCGTATGCGCTTAAGAAGTTCATGTTTTAGTTGTGAAGTTGGTTAAATATGAAAACATCCTCGAAATTGGCTTATAATGCATCTAAAATGGTTGGTGTCTCAGAATTCCAGAGTAGTTTGAGAAGACACAAATGGCTTGAATTTCATAATTATGTGCTTATAATATGATTTTACGATTTAAATGGATTTCCATGCCATAAGAAGGCATTCCTAGCCTTTAAGTATCGTCAGGATGAAAGGATGAAAGAAAATAATTTTAGCACAAAAATTTCATTCATTCTGATAACTTTGGAGGGAGTCAGAGAGAATAATCTTTTAGAAGGCAAATTGAGTCATGAAATCCTTAGATTCTCCATATTTAATGTCCTCTTATCAAAGGCATATACCTAGCTCTTTAAATGCTTGAACTTTCTCTCGAAAGAACTTGAACTTGCTTTTAAAAGAACTTGAACTTGCTTTTGAAACGAAACTTGTTTTCAAAACAACTTGAATTTTATTCCAAAATAACTTGAACTTTTGCAAAAAGAACTTGAACCATATTCCAGAAGAACTTGAACTTTGTTCCTGTAGCGCGCGTTACCAACGTAGTAGTTTACTACTCGCTGATAACGTGTCGATCGAAATTGTATAAAGGATAGACTTAAAACTATGTGTATTTGTAACAAACGTAAGCCTTTCGAATATACACGCTAGTGTTACGTAAAGCGAGTTGTTTTTTTGTTGGTTAAAGTCGCACTCTCTGATGCGCGCTGGAGTCGGTGCTGCTCGAGAGAATTAGGTAGATTCCTCGTCGCATGTGTCGACAACCCCTTCAAGTACCACCGAGTTTACTACATTGCAAAAGAACTTGAACCTGATTTCAGAACATGAACTTGATTCCAAACAAAAAAAAAAAAAAACTTGAAGTTCGTTTAAAATTTCTTTTTATATTTTCTTCGAAAAAGATGTAAAATGCTTTTCTTGAAGAATTTAAATAAAAATGAACATGAACTTTTCCTCAGATGAACTTGAAATAAACTGATGAATTCTTTTTCATATAAGCTCAAATTGAACGAAACTCAAATTCTCGTCCAAAAAACTTCAATGAAAATAAATATGAATTTTTTCTCAGATTATCTTATGAGCGAAGGCTCGTATGGATATATGAACCTAGAACCTGGACGTATAATATTTCTGAATTTCAACTATCCAGTTGCCTTGTTGATGCCTTTGAAGGAAAGTAGTAGAGTAACGCCATGGGTGCCAACTTGTAGATTACTCGTGTGCTCGAGCAGCTTCTTGGGTTTTCCCCACAACTACCAAATTGAATCCTTTTTTTTTTTTTTTTTTTTTTTCAGAAAATTACTAATAGTTATTTGACACCCTCCCCCCGCCTTTCCATCAGTGGTTTGTAGTACAACTCTTTTCAAACGTTCCAAAGAAGTACTTGAAAAAATGCGCGATCATACCAAATTCTCAATATTATGACTAAATTAAATTGTCAAGGTCGAAAATTATTCTAAATGCTTTTCGTCATCTTGTATCGTCAGTGTCTGCATCATAGATGACATTTTCGTGAAGTTTTATGCAAAAATTGCGGTTTTAAGTTTACACACGAACGATTAAATTTATCTTTAGTATTTCCAGGGTTTCTAATAGTCTTACAAGTTCTGTAAAAATACTACATTTGGTTCAGAATTTCCGTATTTTTAGTCCAAAATTCCTAAAAAAGGAGATTTTTCTTCCCTTCCTCTTTCTATAAAAATAAGGTGAAAAAATATCAGATTTATAATTTTTTATAATTGTAGATTGTTAGTATTGTATTTTTTGAAGGGGTGGAGGGAGTAAATTTCTGAAAAAGTCATACTCTATGTTTTACAGATTTTAATGAAAGTCCTGCTTTTCTATTTTTTTTTTTTTTTTTCAAAATGTGAATTCTCCACACTGACAATGCAGACATAATAATTTCCTCAATTTTTTTTGTCTAAATCTTTTTCATTAGGCACGTCTAAAATTGCCAATAATTTATGTAAGCCAAATCTTGAAAAAACCCTCAAGTCCTCACTCATGGGTAAAGCAATTAACACTTGGAAAATGCTCAGAGTAAGAATTATGTTCTACTTGCGCGCTATGGATGCTTGCTGTTTTCTCTCTAACAACACTCCATCGCAAATTGAAGCGATTATCCACCATCGAAGTCTCTCGGTTATCGTGGCGTATTCGACGAAGAGGGAATTTCTTATCGAAACAAGCTCGTTACCGGTGCACATATCGATAAATCTCGACTGCTGGATAATTAGATAAGTCGAACGTGCAAGTAACGGACCAAGCTGAGGAATTGTTACGAAGGTATTTAGCTACCGTTGATTGCGATAACGCAGGTGTGACAAATGATGAAAAAATTCCCGACCAGTCGGCACGAGCTAGGTACGTGGTATAAGATAATGAGTAAGCCAACTCTGTAGCCTCGGATAAGTCATCAGAAAGCTCTTGGAAGTTGGAACAGCTCGCGATGGCATTTAGGTCATAGCCAGCTAGAGCTCCTCGGTGGATTTGAGATTCCAAGAAATTGTCGTCGTAATCTGTCGTCGTATATCTCTAATTAATAGCATCGTAAGCCGGGTTTATCTCTTCATTTTGTACGATTGCATCACACAAATGGTCGAATAGCTTTTATCGTAGACTATCCTGAGTGGTCGAAGAGGAACCGTACATAAATTCGCTACCCTATGGAGTATGGTAGACTGGTATAAGTTGAAGTTCATTTAAGGTTATTTATACGGTAGGGCAATCTACGATCTGGTCTTATAAATGCGTAAATCGTACTTAAAATGTAGAATTATCGCTTAGCCTGGAAGAAAAGTGTTTTCTACATCTGTGGTCGCCAACCTATACAACTGGTTTGGACAGGTAATTTATTCGATACGACTTTTTTTTTTACGCCGCGAAAATAACGATTCCTTGTGAAAACTCTGGACTCGACGAAATTCTTATTTACGCCGTCGCTACATTAAGCGGTGAATAACGATAAATCAATCGCTTTTGTATGTTTTATCGCAGACCGCGTATCGATAATGCGATTAGCCGACGTACAATAATTCCGATATATTATTCGGAATATTTTTATTATTATTAAAAAATTTTACTCACGACATAAAAGCACGCCTGTATATGAGATAATGACCCTGCGTGATGATGGCGAAGGGCATTCGGTGGAGGTAATTAAAACGTCAGTAATCAATGAACGCCGATATAGATCTGGAAATGAATTAACACCGGGATCGGCTACCGTGCTGGTTGAAATTCGTTGTTAACTAAGCCTTAATTAGTGAACGGTGTGATTGGAATTCGGTAGTGTGTTTTCGCGATAAAGAAATTAACGTGGCGTGAAGAGCGTGAAGGGAATTATTAGCTAATGTCGGAAATTTAAAGACGTCATTGAGGTTGTTTTTTGTTTTGTTTTTTCGTGCGATTTATGGGATGTTGAACACGAACGGTTGAGTAGTGATTGTGTGATTGGAATAAGAAGGGAAATTAAGGTGTAAGAAATGGGAGGGACTAGGGGGCATGGTTTACAGTGCCAGTGTATTGGAGCTTTTTCGAATCGAGGAATAGGCAATTTGTGGTAATCACATTTTTCGATCTTCCCGTCCAGCATTATCTTTAAGTGAAAAAATTTCATTTGGTCGTCAAAAAATTTCAGTAGCATCATCATTGAGTTAATTTTAAAAATGTGGCGTGAAATGAGTAGCGCTGAAAATATGTAAAAAAAAAGATCACTTATAAAATTTCTCTATCTTTGAAATTTCACGAATACTCAAATTTTTAAAAACCCTAACCTTTTCTCCATGAACAAATAGAATTTTTTTAATCACAGTTTTTGCCTTCATTGAAAAATACTACCAATTACAACAATTTTTTTTTTTTCAATTTGTTCGAAAATTCGATTTCAGCATACCTATAGTAGCGTTATTATAAGTGCTGGAATTTTTGGAACTGCTTAGCTCCCCTTTATAATCACATAAAGATATTTTTTGTATTCAACGTTTCCTTCTACTCTGGAGAAGTACTATCAGTTGCGTTGATAAAAGTTGATTCTTATTTGCCCACCATAACGTCATCGTTACATCATTTGTACAGTGCCATCTATAGGGAAAACTCGAGCTATAACTTACGGGGTTGCAAAGCTAAATCCAAATTCGATTGTTTAAACTGAATTTTGCCTGAAACCAAAGCCGCAGCTAAATGCCCTGTAAAATCAGAAGCCAAATTCGAAGCTACTCTAAAAATTCCATTTTTTTAGGCTTTGTTCATTTCAAAAACAACAAAAAACAAACAAAAAAAACTTGGAATTTGATAAGATTACATTAAGTTATTTTTAAGGAGTGAGTAATTTGAAAAATGTTATTATGAAATTTGAAGCCAAAGCCGAATTTTTATTCATATTTTGTTCGAACCCGAAACTAAATAAGAAGTTTTATTTTTTAGCTTTGCAACCATGTCCATTTGTAGTATTTGTTCTATATCCAAGTAAAAGTCTTTTTTGCTGTGTGCTTGCAGTGCTTGTGTGCGTTTTATTCAACTTTCAAGTAATACATAGAATAAGAAAATATAATCAAAAATGATTTGAAGCGCAAAGATATGAAATCCCCCTCCCCTCACCTCTCCTTCTCTAATCAGGTGGACTGTAATAGCTATTGTTATCAGTTAAAAGTTTAGCTAAATAGATTAAGTACATTATATTTATGTAGTGGTGACGTTCTTAAAATGAAAATTAGTGAGAGCAGACTTGTTTCATAGTTTGATAACTCCTTCAGCTTGAGAGATTGGCCATACGTGCTAATGTCGTTTGTTGCTATGTTCATCTAATACCATTTATTATGAGAAGTGAAAATTATCATCATTCTTGAAAAAAGTTATCAGCCGTGTCATTACATAATTTACCTAAAAAATGAAAAATAGCCAATTCAAAAATTTTTACATTAAATGAGAAGCATTTTAAAAATGCAGAGTTGAAAATTATAATTCATCATTGAAATCAGCGAGTTTCCAAATTTTAGGAACTCCTTAGCTCGTCACTGTGAAATGATACGAATTTTTTGCAAATCACATTTTCTATTAATCTCAAGGAGTACTATCAGTTCCATGAAAAAATTCTCGTTTTGCTTGAAATTTCGATTTTTACTTGCCCACCATGACATCATCACACGCGTAACCCCATCTACAACTGGAAGTAGCGCTTCAGTTTGGTGCGTTCGTGTCGCGTCTATCTATATTTCGACTCTGTGCCGGTTGTTGATGTATAAAGCTCATTGTGATGGATTGTAGAATTCATCGTACGAAGTAATGCCAGATGAGTATATTCGATTTTTTACGATCAAATATTGCAAATAATTGCACACGAACGTTTTGTCAATCTTTAACAGGCATGTGGCGAATTTGCTTTATTTCATCGTTTTTGGAACTGAAAAATAAAACTTTTTGGCATTTCTTCGTTCGATTTTATTTTAGTATTTACCGAGAACTATTTTTTTATCGTTCCAACTCGAACTGTACATTAAGAATTGTATATAGAATGGGTAAAAGATGGCGTGATTTTCTGATCGCTAGCGTGGGATAATATTAGTAAATCCGCTATCGTTAACGTTATTTATAGAGTGTACGCAGAAATTCATTGGATATATATATCCTCTACCGGTGTTATCCTTATACCCTATCAAGCTTACGTATACACTTTTAGGCGAGCGAAGAGCAAACAAACCTGAGAAAATTAAACGTAAACTCGGCGATAATAAAACGCACGCGAAATAATCGCTTTAAAACAATGGTACGAGAAAAAAAGAGCATTCCGTAGTCGCGTGACATTTACAACCGCGCTATAATTTACTAATACACCAACACAGTGCACTTCGATTCGCGCCAAATAACGATAATAAGTACAAATAGCCGATGGATTAGTGCCAACGTATTCATATCTCGGGTTAGTCGGATTTATCGACATTCGACTATTATAATCGACGAATCGTCGAATGTCGATCGAAAATAATTGCGAAATTGAAATAATGGGTACGTCGAGATGCGAGACCTGTTCGTACTCGGGAGTCGTTTAACCCAAACAATATGGTAACCTTGGAATGGCATATTGTCCGTGAAAACGGACTAAACGTCGAACACGACCCCAGACAGCACGATTTCAGATTTTAATAGCCGCGTTTGCGAAAACTTCAAGTAGAAGGGAAAAAGTCACGTCATATGTCAGGTGCTGGTTGGCGTTTTTATGTTGATGCTGTATAATATAGCGAAGGTTGCCAATATGGCAGATACTCAGATTCTTATCACGAGTCGACTATTCGTTCGGAACGGGGCTGCAAAAAATATAAAAAGGTACTGTTCGCGTTTAACGTACGATTCGCGTGTAATTAATAGTTTAACAACGTTCAGAAGTCCGACTCTCCATAAACGTGCGTCGAAGGCCATGTGTGCCACGTTAGTATATTTCATGTGTATTTATATGATTCTTTATTACTTTGTAAACTAGTAAATACGTGTACCGTATATGAGATGATAGTTTGGCCGCGTATACTGTAGGATTATAATTCAACCGACATGGATTTTTTTTCCTACTTTATTCTCTCTGCCATATTCTTTTTATCGCCATTGTCGTCGGTTAACTGCAGATTTTCTTATACGGTAGTTCCGCGTATCCTTATGGAGAACGATTGTTTATTTGACGCGCGACCCGTCATTTCGTTCGGTCTGAGGAGCGCAGAGTGTATGCGGTGGAGAATGGTTTCTTATAATTTCGACGTCGTAGTTGATAAACTACCTGGTTGGCGGTTAAACGATCATTTTTCGCTTATAAATATCGTAACTGAGTATTTCCGTCATCGTTGCCATCGCATGGGAATACACTATGGATCGAAGATGACACCGACGTCCATTCGTTATATGATACGATGCAGTATTCGCGTGTAATTGAACGAAAGACAATGTTAATTAATTTCCTCCATTTGTGTGTTATAGTAACGTCTCAATTGTACAAAAAAAAGGCTTCCGCACGCTATTCCTGTTAAAAGCGATTTTATGATTAATTCTCATTCTACATTTTAAAGCAAAAAATTTTCGCTTGTATGCCCATTTCCTCTCACCCTTTTCCCAAGGTCCACCTCCCTATATTTCAAACACTTGTATCACCTGATCTGTGGGTCGTACGGAAAAATTTTTCGAACAAAAGTTGTTCCTTAGCATCTAATGGAGAATTTTAATTCTTATCAAAATTCATTTTGGAGCAACCCTGCTCCTTATAATTGGAAAATATGTTTTGAGAAAATATCAATATCGCTTTGTTTACGTTTTCACTGAAAAGTTTGGAAGATGGAAGCTCTGTTCCATTCTGTGATAGTGAATTGAGCAACCATACCTCAGTATTATTTGATTGGAATTTTTCAAATTTGAGACCAAAAAAAAATCATTATTCATTACGCTCTTCAGATAGGTTCTAAATGCCAGGAGTGTATTATTATGTTGTCGTATGATGATTACTACTCACTACCATATGGCTTATGCACGAATCTTGAGTGAAAATATAAGTAGTAAGGCGAAGGAGCTGAATGCAAAGAAAAGGATGAGGGGAATTCAGTAGTGGTGAGAGAGGGCAAGGGGAGAGAAAAATTTCTGAAGAAAAAAGTTCGCATCTCAGAAATTTGAATTAGCTTCTGAAGTAATGAAATGCTCTTGAAAAATTCTGATGAATTGAAAAATTGAAAAAGTATCAGAAAAAGAAATTTGAAGTTAGCATCTCGGAAACTATCGGAAACTTGAATTATTTAAACGTAAAAAATCAACAAAAATACAAGGCTAGGGAGTAGATGGAGAAACTTTTGAAAAAAACGAATTCCCATTTCAAGAATTTGAATTAACATTCAAAAAAATTAAATTAAAAGAAAATGACGAAAAATCAAAAAAGATAAAAAATTATGAGAGGGGGAAGGAAACCGTCTGTAAACAAAACTCACGTCATAAAAACTACAAATAATGGTTTGGAAAAATTGGGGAGTGGGGTTGAAGATGAGAAAGAGAAAGACACCTCTAGTCATAAACTAATTTTGGGGGAAGAATCTATGAACATTACCTAAAAATGTAGGAAAAGTAGAGCGGAAGCCCCCAAAAACAAAAAAACACATTTTGAAAACTTGAATCATCTTAAAAAAATAAATAAATAAATAATTTGAAAAAAATTCTAATCTATAACGTAGGAAGAAGAAAAGGAATTGCTCTCATCAGAAACGAGTTTACGTAATTTCAAAACACGTAAGGTCAAATTGGAAAAACTTCGATTAAAAAATCATCAATTACGCGGTTTCCTCTAAGCATCGCATTTAACAATTTACCAACGAAGGCGATACGGAAGGAGGGGCAACGGGCAGTTAATCATAGCCCGACATCGTCCAATTACTTATGTCGGCGTTAAATTCGCCCCTTTGATAATGTTGGCAATTACATAACCATCAAAGCTCACGATTCGACGAGGAAAAAATTTCGATCGTTGAAAATTACACATTGATAAAACGAAAACGATCAAATTAACTCGTTAATTTTGCGAACATACGGTGTCAGGGGAGGTAAGAAAAGGTAGAAAAACACGGTCGAAAAACGTTTCCGTTACAACCTCACCGACGCGCAATCACTGTTGGCAAATTCGCATTATTAATACGATCACGTATGGGAAAAACGTAACAAACATTCTCGTTATTAAATTCTCACTTCACGATTTTTTTCATACCTACACCAATTGAGTAATAGGGACGCGTGCGCGCGCGCTCTAGAGGTTAACGAGATCGCAGCAGACGAAGACCTTCGTAAATTTTTACACCTGATTACACGAATTCGTAGCACGACGAAGTAGAGTGAGACGGAGGAATGGTGATGCACGATGAAACCTTAAAAGTATTAAAATTCGCGGTCTCGCCGTCGCGCCGTTCTACGCCATCGATCGAGTAAATGATTCATCGTTGAGTCAGACTCGAATTTCTGATTATAAGAGGCCTTTCGAAACCGCGGTTCTCGGATGACCGCATTGTCTCTCGAATTATCAGATATACGAGTAAAGTATCGATCATTGAGCGACGTTGTGAGAGATACGGTGTCAATGCTTCATCACGTGATGATTGGCGACCGCCGAGTACCCCATGTCGGAACCAATATGGTTGTATGAAGTTCAATTAAATCGTTACTGTTGGCGCGCCCATTAATTGTGTCACAGCGCCGTAACTATCGGTCAATCGTGCCGCTCCTCGTTAATAACCCTTTTCGATAACAATACTAATTATATTTCGACTTTCGACTGATGCACTCTGTAACGTAAATTGCCTTTAGCGAGAGCTCGTCCAAAAGCTCAGCTACAAGTGTCTAGAAGAGGTTTGATAGATTATGTAGATTTGACAACATCGCTCAGTCTTCGCGTCGCCGATTTCTTTTTTTATCTAGCGCTGTAATTCAATTACGAAAGATGAACTATAACTTAAGACGCGATGCTGTAATCTCCAGAGTATCTGATGGAGTGAAAAGTTTATGGTATATCAACAACCGAACTCTGGGAAACTGTTGATGGCGAGAATATACTTGGTAATTCAGATGCTCGCGTCCGCGTCTATTTCGTTGGCGAGAAGTTTTCTAATATAATGTAAGTTTTAGACGATAAGAGCATGGCACGTTCGAATCGTATTGTCGAACGAGCGAGTTGTAAATTTAACGAGAAGATGTGAAAATAATTATTACAGATTTTTGATTCGATTGGAAGTGACGGATCTCACAGCAGATTGGAGGAACTTTGGAAAGCTCAAAATTTTATGTTGCATTCTTATGTGATGGAGTAAGCTGAGTGCATTTGAGTATCGGGATTTCAGCCTCCTAGGGAGAGTTGGAAGAGAGATGAAGTCAAAATTGAGCAAATATGTCAAAAAAGGAAACTATTATTTATTGTTGGAGTTTTCAAAAAATTAATGTTTTTATTTAACATCATTTCGATTTTTACGAATTGTGACTATGGTAACTTACATAAAATTTGATTAATCTATATCTATTACTTCAATGCTCTCGGAAGAATTGTGCTTCGTATGTGAAGTCAGTTGAAGACCAACGTGAGCGCTGAAGTTTCAGTCTCAACAGAACTTACTTGGCGAATGTCAGGAAGTCCCAGTAGAGCTTGAAGAGTTCCCAATAGCTTGCTCGAGGTGAATGTAAAACAAGGTCTCTGAAGTACTCAAATCCCAGGTCCTCATGAAATTTACGAAGAGTGTCGTAGAATCGTATGGATCTTAATTTTTAATTTTTTGAAAGTAAAATCAGAACTAGGTACGGTTATTCGTAAATAGTGAACTAATGTTGAACAATAATATTGATGTAACAAAGAAATAAAAATTAAATTCAAAGTTGAAAAGCTCTACTTTCTATGAGCTTTTATGGAAAATGTATGAGAACATAGAGAAATAAAATTTCCTGCAACTTTGTTTCTATGCATTTTTTCTTCACGATCCTTCATTCCCGAAATATTCGCAAAATACTGAAGAATCTTCGAAGTTCGAAAACTCAATTTTCAGTGAAAGGATCAAGTTCACAAACAATAGAACTCTCAAGCTTCAGACTACCTTCTTATTTCCCAAATTTGGAGTCAGTATACATGTTTTACATGAATTATAGACGGACAATGAAAACATTGAACTTTCAGAACCGAACATACCAGTTGATTGGACTCTTAACTTTCAATTCATTTTTCCAGAAAACTATGAGCTTTCGTGAAAATTGTATGAGAACTGAAGTTGTAGACGTTGAAATTAGCAGCTACAGAATTGTTATTCATTATTCTCTCCGGAGCTTCTTTCTTGATATATTTGAGGAAAAAAAAAACTGAAAAAGCTTCAAAGTTCAAAAGCGCAGCGTTCAAGAACTTTCTTGAAAAATGAATTGAACTAAAGTTGTAGAAATTAAATTTCCGACAACTTTGTTATTAAACATTTTTTCGAAAAAACTTAAAGTCCAAAAGCTCGACTATGACTTCCAGCATACGATCGACTTCAAAAGCAATAGAGCTCCACTTCTATCTATCCTCCAAATTAAACGTCAGTTCATCACTATAAAAGCTTCAACCCTCAAAAGCTCAACTTTAGGCGAACTTTCATGAAAATGAATACAGCAAAAGTTGTAAAGAATTGAATTTCCTACAACTTTGTTTCTATACATTTCTTCTTTATGACTCTTCATTCCCGAAATATTTGCAAAAAAACTGAAAAAGCTTCAAAGTCCGAAAACTTGACTGCTACTTCCAGCGGACAAATCGACTTCAAAAACAATAGGGCACCTAAGCTCTACTTTTACCTATCCTCCAAATTAAGCGTCAGTTAATCACTAAGAAAGCTTCAAAGCTCGAAAGCTCAACTTTTGGCAAACTTTCATGAAAATGAATGAAATGAAAGTTGTAAGGAAATAAATTTTCTACAACTCTGTTCCTATACATTTTTTCTTTATGACCTTTCATTGCCAAGATATTTCCAAAAAAATTGAAAAAGCTTAAATTCCCGAAAGCTCCTTTCAGCAGATGGATGGACTGCAAAACAGTATGGCTCTAAAGCTACATTATTGTGCCTATGCTTCAAATTAATAATCAATTTGTCACAAAAGCTTCAAATCCCAAAAGCTCAACTTTCAGTGAACTTTCATGAAAAATGATAAGAACCAAAGTTGTATAGAATTGAATTTCCTACAACTTTGTTTCTATACATTTCTTCTTTATGACTCTTCATTCCCGATATATTTGCAAAAAACTGAAAAAGCTTCAAAGTCCGAAAACTTGACTGCTACTTCCAGCGGACAAATCGATTTCAAAAGCAATAGGACATCTAAGCTTCACTTCTACCTGTCCTCTAAAGTAAACGTCAGTGCATCACTATAAAAGTTTCGAAGCTCAAAAGCTGAACTTTTGGCGAACTTTCATGAAAACGAATAGAATAAAAGTTGTAAAGAATTGAAATTTCCTACAACTTTGTTTCTATTTCTTCTTTATGACCCTTCATTCCCGAAATATTTACAAAAAAACTGAAAGGTTCTAATGCTCGAAAGCTTGACTTTCAGCAGATGGATCGACTTCAAAGCAATATGGCTTTAGAGCTACATTTCTACCTATCACTAAAAAGCTTCAGATCCTGAAAGCTCAACTTTCAGTGAACTTTCATGAAAAATGAATAGAACCAAAGTTGTAGAGAATTGAATTTTCTACGACTTTGTTCCTATACATTTCTTCTTTACGACCTTTCATTCCCGAGATATTTGCAAAAAACAGAAAAAGCTTAAAAGATGGTAAGAACTACAAATGAGATGTATTACATTAGGAACATAACCTGTCCCATTGAAATTAAGGTAAAATTTTGCTCAAGTCCTACTTTTTCGTAGAAATCGATTCTTACGCGCTATCAGGCTTTGATACCACGAAGCATAGAATGATTTCCCTTCCTCTCCTTTTCCGTTCCTTCACAGTGAAGATATGTGGTTCTAATTTTCGGGGTAAAATGAAGCTAGCATGTGCATTGCATTGTGTCCTTAGTGTTGTTTGAAACTTCTGGGTTGCATATGATATTTTCTTTCACCTCCCCCCCCCCCCCTCCAGGCTGCGGGTCAATAATGTATTTTATAAGGAAAATTAGACACGCCGAAAGACCGGCGGTTCGTGTTTTGTTCTAAGAAAGTTCGTGGACTTTGTATATCTGTCCATCTCTCGTGTGTCCGCTTCATGTCCGACTGATATGTGTAGCGTGATGAACGGATAAGAAAAGGAAAAGCGTATATCTGGGTTTCTCTTTTGTATACGTACAATAAGACATTTGTCACCGTATATGCGCGATTGTTATTTTTATTTTAAAATCCGAATCGCGTCTTCGTCAAAAGCGAATGTGTTTCGTACGCCGTCTGCCCACGTTACGATATTGTATGTCGCGCCCACATGTAGGTCATATAGTGTACGCGCGTGTTAGATACATAGAGTTGGGGCGTTTAACGCGTCACCTAGTTCTGCGTGCGGATCACGTTGCGTCGACGTACGCGGACAGATTGCGGTGTGACGAGATAAGGTGTCCTCGAAGGCGATGTATTAATTCGACGCTGATTAAGCCGGAAGAGAAAGGGGAGAGGACGACTGTGTGGTACATGTGTCCGAGAGGCGTTTGAAGTGAAAACGAAAAGATCCGGGCGCGTGGTTTACGCTCGACCTACCGCACAAAGAAGCTCGAAAGAGTCGCTGAAGTGAGGGCGTCTTGGGTCTTATGATTATAAGGCGATTGAGTGGACTATAACGAATTACGGAAGCTCCGGTAATTTTTTAATAGCCCGGTACAAGTGTATGAGAGACGTTAAACGCGCTTCATTAAGCAAGATACGTGGGTACGCGAGGTAGCGTCGGCTACGCGTTTGGCTTAAGGGCGTTACGTAGGTGAGCAATAAGTGGAAATAATTTCGAAGCCGCAGCGGTGGGTATTTTTCGGCGAGTTTTCGATGGAAAATTAAGCTATTGTAGCCTACCTGATTGATAAATGAGGAGTCGAGGAGAGGGACTTAATGTTGTCTCTCAAGTGAAGTTTGAGCAACACAAGTGTTGCAGGGGAAATAAATTCTTGAAAAGTTTTGAATCTCCCATCTCTCCTCAAATGGACTTGAGAAACTCAAACTTGATATTTGCAATTTATATCAATCATTCATTACTTTAATACGTATTTCTTTTATGCGTAATAAAATGACCGCACTGGGGCATCACATAAAAAAAATCAACACACGCTGCTTTAAGTTTAAGTCAAAATGGATCTAAAATAGCGAATGCCTCAAAATTTGGAAGAAGCTTGAAGAGCCACAAATGGCTCAAATGTGGAAACTATTCACTCATATGATTATTAAGATCAGTCTCCTAGCTGTATTTGGAGGGGAAGCTAGAGCCAGAAAAGGTTTGATAGGCAAATAAGATCATGAAATTTCTCGAATTATCTTTATTTCTTCACAAAATTGAGATAGGGAGCTCAAATTTGATATGTAGAGATATTTTCTTGAGAAATTTCAAGTCCAGGTATCCGAAAACAATGGAGCTCGAGTTCGCTACTAATAAAAATTACCTAAAAAAAGACACATTGTGATCTTAAATTTATGAGAATAAGCTCATAGTGCTTCTAGGTTTATAGTGCTCCTAGGTTGATGCGCCAGGATAAAGGATGACAATTGAGCATACCCGAACGTGATGAAAAGAGCTACAGCAGAGAGATGCCTGTGGGGAGGGACAAGATATTTTAGTTTGAAATACTTATAAGTATTTTATGTCCCAAAACACCATTTTATCTTTTGTTACTAGATTCAAGTATAAGGTTAAGTTGTTTACGTTGTAAAAGATGGAAATATTAAAGAAAATAAAGAAATAAAAAGATGGAAACAAAAGAACGATGATCTCTAGTAAATGGTGAAATGTAACAAGTAATTATAGGTTAGGAATAGGTTGAAAATCGATATATTGTGTCATGTTTGAGTCAAAATGAGTGGTTACCTCAGAATTGAAAGGGAGCTGGAAGAGCCCCGAAAAGCTCAGATTTGAAATCTGAGTACTCATGATTACTAAAATCAGTCTCTTAGCCGGATTTGAAGAAGAATTGAAACCAGAAAAAACTTGGAATGGAAATAAAGTCATGAAATTTTTCCAGCTGTATTTATCTCTTCACGAGACGAATCTAGAGAGCTTAAAATTGATACGTGCATTTCTGCATTTCTCAAGTTTGAGTCAAAACCAGGGGCGTACCGAGGACCTTCTTGGGGGGGGGGGGGGGGAGAAAACCAAAAATTGCCAACTATACCATGAAATTTTACCAACTGTCGACTTTTTTTTTTTTTTTTGCTCCACGAAAAAATACGATGTCACAGTCTTGTTAGTCTTCAAAAAATTTTAAGATAGCTGTAATAATACTGCGCAAGTGGTCAAATTTACCAACTTTACGCTAAAACTCCAAATTTACCAACTTTCCAAAAGCCAAAGGGGGAAGCTCCCCCCTCCCCCTCTTTCGGTACGTCCCTGGTCAAAACTAATTTAAAATGTTGGATATCTCTAAATTAGAGAGAAGCTTGATTAGCCCCAAATGGCTCAAATTTTAGAATCGGTTACTCATATGATTACTGAGATCAAGAAGTATAACATTTCCAGAACCAACTATTTAGATCA
Source organism: Phenacoccus solenopsis (assembly GCA_009761765.1). Classification (NCBI taxonomy): domain Eukaryota; kingdom Metazoa; phylum Arthropoda; class Insecta; order Hemiptera; family Pseudococcidae; genus Phenacoccus; species Phenacoccus solenopsis. The sequence goes on along the minus strand of CM019755.1, from coordinate 7,339,523 downwards.
GTTTGAGGGGAGGGGGGGAAGAAAGGTAGTCAGATCTGGAAATGCGATGAGGATTGCTGATAGTTGAAAAATATTTAATTATGGCTCACGTGATAGAAAGAGCTTAGAAATTCAGTATATCAAGATTTCAGTCTTTAGGTAACAGGGCAGTCGAATGTAGAGAAGACTTGATGAAGAGGGGGTATTGAATCGTAGAATTTTTTTCATCCTCCTTATGTTCTCAGTCCCCACCAAATGAACTTGAGGAGCCTAAACTTGGAATATAGAGGCAGTTTAAGATCACAGTATGATCCCTCAAGTTTGAGTCAAAATTTTCCAAAATAAGGGTTCACCAAAATTGAAAAAAAATTGAAAATTCTCCTCAAGTGGTTGAAATTCGAAAATATGTGCTTATAATTATGATTACTAAGATTAAACCGCCAACATTTCCTGAATTCAACTTTTCAAGTGGCATTGGAAGGCACAAGCTGGGTTCTTAGATCTCGAAATGTGGTGGCGGATTTGTGAAAATTTGAAAATATTTGTTTATACTTCATTGTAATAGACCGAGTGAAAAATCCCCGTATTTGAAAATGGAGCCTCTTATATAGATTTGGGGGTGAGGAGCTGAAGTCATAAAAAGTTTGAAGGGAGAACCAGGTCATGACATTTCTTGAATCCTTCCCCATCTCTATTTCAAATGGACGTATGAGCTCAAACTTGATCTGTAAAATCCCATTCCAAAATCCAACCTTTTAGATGGGTTTAGAGGGAAGGGGAAGGTTATCTAACCTTATTGAAAAATATTTGATTATTTTCAACGTGATTGAGTGAGTTCATAAATTCAGTATATCAAGACTTCAGTCTCTAGATAAGTCTGAAGGGGAGGGGGGAGAGTATTGAATGATGGAGCATTTTAAATTTTGAAATATAGAGGTGGTTCGAAATCGCAATATTGGGATCAAGGGCTTCGGTATATCTGAATTTAAATCTCTGAGATGCGTTGTTGAAGCACTAGGAGTGGAGTGGGGAGAAGAAGGAGCCGGACTGAAACGAATAACATAAACATTATACAGTTGAAAACTCAGCTCCAAAATGTCGGCATGGCTGCTTACCTTTTCTTCGTACAGTCTTGGCGTTTTATTTGATTTTCGTGCGATAGAAGAGGAGTAAAAGAGGCGAGGAGGTTTTAAAAAGCAGGCTATTAGTATGCGAGTCTGTGTCGGGTACACGTCGATGCGGCGAAACGTACTCGAGTGCGAAATGAATCGGTGGTTTGATTAAGAAATAAAAGTTAAAGCGTATTTTTTTCGCGTACAAATTACCGGCGCTTGTTCGCGCTTCAATGCACTCGGACGAGAAGATATTTTCCGCTCGGCTAAAGCCTCGGCTAATATACGAGCGGCGCCGCGTCCGCGACTTTACGACCGCAGACGCGAAATAAGAGTAATGTCAACGTTGGCCGATGCGTTTCACTCGGTGCGCCGCGAAGAGCTTTCCACGGAGCGTGAAAAATCGCCGATATCACGCGGAGCGTCGCGATGCTTTCTCCTTAATTGTCGGGTAATTAGGGACGGATGAAAAATCGAATTTAACGTCGGGGGGTGAGAACGAGACGAAGAACTGGGTCGTTAATTAAATAACGAAGCGGCGAGGACGACTGGACGAATCTAATGCGATATTTTTTTGATATGTTGGCAGGAATGTAGAGCGTTGAAAATGTCGTTGGTTACCGGCTGAGACGTGAATTTATGGTGGCGAAATGCCGCGAATACAATTTTACAGAGTATTGCTGTGCTCTTTGGGTATTATACAAGCCGGCGGATTCAGTTTCAAGTATCATGATCCGGCAAAAGCGTCGTACAGAATTGGTAAGTTGATATAGTATAGTAGGTTATATAGCTACGTCGAGTAATTTATATTAACAACGATAAACGTATGCAAATTAATTGCGAGTTAGAGGCGACGCGGAGAACTTTCACGCGGTGTGAAAGGGTCACGCGACGAAGGGAGTAATTTGGTGTAATTTTTCTCGACTCGGGGGGGTTTTCCCTCGGTTTGTTGGGCTACTCGTAATAGTTTATAATTTAGCGCGTAAATAAGCGCGGAATAGGCGCCGGAGGAACGTGATGGTTGGCCAGTGATGTTCAGCGGAGTCGGTGAATCGTGGTTGTGCGAAAATTAAAGGGATTTTTTTCTAGGTCTCGCGTTTATTGTGGGATAAAAATTGGATGTGTTTTTGAATAGGGAATTTCGAACGGATTATCTTCAGTCCGCGGTGTTTTTCTAGTTTATGTGATCCTGTGTACTGGTATGACTCAGAAAACAATACGTTTGGAAAAAATTGGAATTTATTTATGACATTTTGAATCAAGAAGAATGATATTTTAGGAACCCCTAGAACATAACGTTTTGGCATACATTAATTTTATGATCCTGAGTAGTTGATATTCAGCCTCTGTTGTGCGATTATACTGTTGAAATATTTCAGATAATGATTTCTTAAATTTTAAGAAATTTTGAATTTAATATTAATATATAAAAATATATTTAAAAACCTTAAATTCATGAAGAAATTATTTTCTTTCATAGAAACCTTATTCTTGAACTATCAACACTTGAAAGAAAAAAAAATTGAAATTTTCAATTTTATATTCAAGAAAATATTTCAAAAAAGAAATAAACTGCAGTTCGTACACACATTAATATAATTAGGAAATTTTATTGGCTAAATTGAAATTTTCAATTTAATTTTCAAAAAATTTCAGATTAAAATATTGTATAATGTACGTATGTATATAAAAAAATAACTTGTATAACAAGAAAAGACAGAATGTGTTTTATTCAATACTCGACTTATATTTATATAAATCTTAGGATTACGATAGCCAGTTGAAGTTTTTTTTTTTTCTTTTTCTTTTTCTCATACGCCGTGTACAGCCCTGGGCTAGAGGCGAATTTATTTTATTTTATTTCATTATTACTATATTATTCTTTATTTTTTAAGTAAGTGGGGATGTTGAACGTAGGAAGCGAAGTAGGTGTAAAATGTTGATAGGGCTGTTATGTTTAATTCATAGAAACACAAATTTTTTTTTTTAATTTCAAATAGAAAGTTTTTGGATATTTTAAAATTGAAATAAAAAATTCAATGAATTCAAGCTTGTTTTCAAGAAATTTTCAGTTCATTGAACAGCTCCCATAGACGACAGCTCCTTTTACCCGAATCCCTCTCTGATCTCCTCGGAGACTCAGAATCCACCATTCGATCACTTCTCAGCTTTCTAATCTCAACTGGCCTCTCCAAACAGGTCTAACTCTCTAAGCTCGTGCCTCTAGCCTCAGTGGCTGTACACGGCACGTAAAAAAAAAAAAAAAAGTATTATCATCTTTCCATAATATATGCCTCTAGCTCTTGTGGCTGTATAGTATACGTGACACGTTAAAATGATGAAAATGAAAAAAAAAAATTAGAATATCCATGTTTTTTGAAAATTTCTTAAATAATTAAGAAATCATGAATATTCTGGAAAATTTGCTTGTTGAAAAATTTGTATTCACATATTGAAGAATTTTCAATTTTTAAAAAATTTCACAATCATTAATAAATCATTTTTAAAAAATTCATAAATACATATCGAAGAATTTTGAATTTTGAATTTTTCAAAAAATATCAAATTTTCAAAATATCTAAAATTACGCCACTATAACAAATTATTTAAAAATAAAAATTAATAAAAAAAATCATTTTTTTTAATCCACTAAAATTAATTCATTTTTGAAGAATTTTTTTTTTTTTTTTTTTTTTTTTTTTTTAATTAACGTGCCATTTACAGCAACTTGGCTAGAGGCACGAGATTTTGTTTTATTTGAAAAATTGATATTGAAAAATTAGGAATTTTTGAAAACCCTTCAAATTTTCAGTATAATTGCCTAATATTTTTTGAAAATACGCTTATGATAAAGAGGAATTATTTTGAAGTTTTCTAATCATATAAACAATTTTTTTTTTTTCAATATTTCTTTTTTTATCAAAATGCTAAATTTATGAATATTTTCAAATTAAGACATAAATTCAATTTCAAAGAATTGTAAGCTTTTTAAAATAATTAAAAAATTGTTTTTAGTGGATCGAAAATTTTTGAACAGTTATATATTTTAAAGAATTTTGAATCAAATCATCGGAAAATTATCAAGTTCCTTGATATAGTGGATTTCTTGAGAATTTTTCATGTTTTTAAGAAATCTTGAATTTTTGTGATCTTTGTTCTTTGAATAATTAAAAAAATTTTAAAGGACTCCAAAGAATTATTCAAAATGATGCTGTGGCCAGAATGGGTCGATCGGGTAAGGGGTTCATTTCCTTCAGTATTATAATTGTTTTTCTTTCGATAGCACAACTATGAAAGGAATGATATGAAAATATTGAGAAAGCAGGGATCGGGAACCCGTTTTTGAAAGTCGAGGAACCTGTCTATCTTTGCCATTAAATCGTATAATGCATTATTATATTATGTGCGTAAAAAAGTGATACAACTCAGCGATAACATAGTATAAAAATATATTTAAAGGAACAATATGGCTAGATTTTGCCTCCCTACCCAACCTAGCTCCAGTCTTGCTTGAAGATATCAACATTTTTTTTATGATTGATTTCTGCTGATTTCTTCAAAATTCTAACTTCCTGTAAAACTGAGAATTTTTCGTACCCCTTCCAGAGTGTTTTTAAACAATTTCCTCGAATATCTCTACACTTCTTTGTAAGAATTGGAATCTATACGGGTGATACGCGTTGGAGAAAAATCTCCAAAAATAATCAATTCATATTCCACCCCTTCCCAAAGGCCACTCGTACCCTGTAATTACCGTATACGTGGATTGGCACCTACGCACGAACCTTCACGCCATTGTTACGACGAACATAATACACAGCCCCGAAGCAACTACCACAGCGCCCCTCGATCGGGTCCGAACGATCGTAAAATTACGTCGTAATACACGAAATTAACGTTTCCAAACGTAAAGTTACGAATGAGCGCCAAAATTACTATCATGTAGCTAGTATATTGGAAGGCATCGGGGTATAGGCGAACGTAGTTATTTATAAAAGCTGTAATAATCGCGTTAATAGGTACCGGAAAGGGCGCACGACGAAGACGTAATAATTTTCTAATCAATTTGGCATTAAAAGCACGACGGACGGAGAGAATAACGACGACAAGTATTTATGTGGCGCGAAGTACTCTCGTGCTTTGTGGAAGTTGCGCGCGCGAAATATAGGACGCGAGAATAATAAAGCTCGAGTGCGCATTCGAAAGGAGAAAAACTATCAGCGACGTAAATAGAAGTGGGTGTTAATTAGGTAATTAAAATACCCATGAACTAATTATTAATTAAAAGGGGTTTAAAATTTATTCGTTGATTTTCGCGTCGTCGGTTTTAATGATGAATGAACTAGGAGCTGCCAGTGTGTAAAGTAGACGATTGTTATGGGAGATTTTCTGAGCTGCGATTAGTGTGATGTAAAAAACGGCGATTAGATTAGAGTATTGTTGCGGTTCGCGTGATATGTGGAGTGTGAAATAGGCTGCAGCTATGTGGTAACGTGTAACCGCAACACCGTTCTCGATGGGCCACCGATGGTTACATTGGCTTCGACGTCTGTGGAACAGACAGCTCTAGAAGGGGTTAAGGATTGTGGAACAGTTTGATTGAAGTTTCTCCACCGTAGAATAACAGAACAGCGTTCTTTGTGGGTGATTACAGGCGATAGTTGAGGGAAAATAACCGTACATGTTGACTGAGGCTGTTGAATCATCACCAGGAAATGAATATAGACTTATTATCGGATATTTGTATGTGAATTATGGATTGATAATGGATGTAGTGAGAATACTATTAGCGTATGATAATACCGTATTTATTAGTCATAAAATACGTACGCACGTAGGTATCTATGGTTTATTCATAAAAGCCACGATTCTTCGTACATTCAAGAAAATCGATGAGATAACGTTAAAATTAAATTATTTTTCAATGATTACCGGCCGTTTTCTGTGGAAAGATTATCATCGATACACGCGACTGCGATGGTTTCATTGATTACCAGACCCGTTCGACGAAATAACTGGAGCTTTTCCTTCGAACGTTTAATTACTATAGAGGTATTTTCTTTTGTTTATTCGAAAGCAATTTCGCTCGAAAAGAAGTATCAATTGGTGAGAGGTCGCGGTGTTTAGAAGAAGAGGGTGAGCGGATGAATTAGCATACCACGAGTAATTATTCTGTCGTTTTTTTCTTTTTTTGTCTTTGAAATACGATTAGTGGTTGGTAAAATGTGTTTATATTCGAAGGAGATGATGATAAGAGAAAACTAATTAATTTCAGCCTATTAAATAACAATAATGCCTTTAGCCAAATAATACAAATTTTAATGATTTTTTTTTTTTGGCCGAATCGAATTATTTGTCCAACGTAATGGAAAATTTAGGAGCTATGATCGAAAAAATTCGTTCAAAAATAAAATTATTCAAAATAGTAATGATACAATTATATTTCATTTATGCTTCAAACATTATAAAATATATATAATTTTTTTTTTAAATTAAATTTCATTTTTTTATGAATTAACGTGGCGTACACTGTCCAATTATGTAGGTTTAATAGAAAGAATAATTTAAATAATTTTTTTTATTGAAATGATATATTTTTATGGAAGTAATTTTTTAACAATGAAATTAATAAAATAATTTTATTCAACTCACGTACGGAATCCAATCATTATTCAAACACTTTCATACGCATAACATAGGGTCTTATTGGCGAATTATTTAAGAGGGAATAATGGCTTGCATAGGGAGTAATGAGATTATTATGAGTAACAACAATGTGTACAGTCTGCGAGAAGAAGTTTATTGGTTCACTGCACCTGTTTGTGTGTTCTTTCGTATTTTTAAATTTATTCAGTTTTTTTTAGGAGTTTTAGTATAACTGTGCGATGAGTTGAATAAAATAGTATACGCAACTCAGGAATGATGTGCTTGCTTATAAACTCGAACGATGCAGCTTTCGCCTGCGGCTCGTGCTGTAGCTTTCGTACTCGTTTATAATGTAGCACATTATTCCCTTGTTGCGTAATATACTATTATTTATTATTTTTTTATTAATAATAATATTTTAAATTTATATTTTTTAATAATCATAAAATTAATTTTTTCGAAGCAGAATAGATGAACTGTAGGGAGATGAGTTCTATTTGAGGTGGAGAAGGAGAAAGGATATTTCTGCTAGCAGTAAATTTAGTGCTTTCTGTTTTGATATGGATAATTGTGATGTAAACATTAGAGGTATTCCATGAGACTATGGGTTGTCCATTTAGAAAGTTTATTGTTGTTATAAAAGTTGCAAAAAAAATTCAATTTTTTTTTTCTTTAATTAAATTTTTCATTATTTTTCGCTCATGAATAATTTATTCGAAAAAACAAGAATCAAATAACTTCACAGCGATTTAATTACTTTACCCTATGTCTTTCGCAACCTTTTTCAAGCTGCAAATTTACTGTGCAAAATCTAAACCCATAATAATTCACGTGCCTTTTACCTAAACGAAAATATTAGCTACATACAGAGAGAGAGGGGGGGGAAGGAGAGAAAACACGTTTTAATAACACAAAAAAAATAAATATTTTCTCTACATCGCTCCTCCTTTTTGTATTTGAATAGATATTTTTGGAAATTCGTCTATAACTTTACACTGAAGAAAAATGGATACCTGTGCATTTGGGAAATATATTGGTAATTTTTTAATATTGATTATTTCAATTTTTGGCCACTAGTAAATTATTTAGAAAAATGCTCTATATCAAAAAAAAAAATTAATGAAAAAAATCATTCGCATAATTTTGTCAAAAAAAAAAAAAAAAAAAAAAAAAAACGATAAAAATTAGCATTTTTATTGATATTAATTTAAATAAATGTTATTTCAATAATTTAAAATTTGAAGGTAAATTTATTAGAATCAAAAATTCAAAAAATCATTCGGGCACTAAAATAAAATTACTATGAAAAATCTCCTGGAAAAATGTGTTTGATTCAAAATATTACAATAGTAGGAACAATAATTATGTGCTTTCCACTTGATAAAAATGTACTGGAGTAACACCGATTTTTTTTTGGAAGTTTTCAGTAATTATTTATCGGCTGCAATAATTTTATATACGAACAGTGTTGCCAGCAATAGAATAGAAAATTCTTATGGTATTTTGTAGAAAAAAATTAAGAAATTGGAAGTGAAAAAAAAATTGAAAGTAAATAAAATTAAACAGTAATTTCCAAAATGTTGGTCATTAAAAAATAACAACTAGAATTTTTTTTAAATTTAAATTTTCAATTTTTTTTGGTTTGGGATGGAATACAATCAAAGGTAAATAGAGTGTTATGTTAAGTAAGTTAAATCACTTCGCCCTGGCTACGGAAAAAATGATTGATTGGCAGGGACTGGTCGCGAGTCAACCATCATGTCACGACGAATGGCATCAGAGGGTAATGAGTAAGGATCATGTTTCGCGGAATTGTTAGTTCGTTTTGTGTTCGACAATTTGTGAATGAGATTGAAATATTTCAAAACAACACATTAATAAATTATTACAGTACTTAATAAAGTACAAGTTACCTCAGTTCAGTGGTAACCAAAATGTTGACGAATACATGACCTCTTTGTGACGTCACGAAATGTATTTTTACACAGTGTTTTGTGGTCGTGTGTATGTGTATTTATAGCTTATATATAGCACATGGTTTCTTTGTGACGTAAACAAAGTTGGAAACTTACATTAAGAATCAGCGCTAAGTTAGGTAACCTGTATTCTTATTTCTACATTCTTTTCTATTTTGAGTGATACGCTCTTGACGTTATAGTATGGAAGAGAATGAAGTTTGGAATTTTCAAACATTATCAAATGATTTACCCTGCTTTACATATAGTACTTTACATAGCAGTTTTTACATCAGTATAATTATTCATTTCCATATGTGTAAAGTTTGACTGACAAAATGTTAAAGTTGAGAGTTTTCGTCGTACTATTTGTTAAAAAAAAAAAAAGAAAATGAAATTTCATAGTAAGATACCAAAGAAAAACCTCATCAGTCTTCTTTTAAAAATTAATCTGAGATCAGAGATTTTTTTCTGGCAATTTTCAGTGATTTTTCACCCCAAACAGTGTTGCCTGTGGTTGTAACGTGAAAATGGTATGATATTTATTGAGAAGAAAAAAGGAAATAATATCTTTACGACAACCTTTATCGCAAATTGCTGATTAATTATTAAATAATTAGCACATATTGCTATCCGCGTAATTCCACGGCTCGCGTATTCTCTTTTAGGTTAATTTTACGCTATCTTACGAGAATCTGTACTTAATTAATAAACCGATTATCGTTTCTAATAATCCGAGCGCACGTTACTCAAGGGGCTTATCGCATTCTCTCGAAGAGAAATTACCGCCATCGAACGACGTTTCCGCGAAGTAGCGCGGAATTAATGAAAAGCGATTTGGCTCGTAGCGAAGCATCGGGACACGAGGCGATCGGTGTAAATTAAAATAATAATATTTCGTCACGGCGGATGATGTCACAGGGTAATTTAAAACCGCCCGAACAATACTGCTCGGAAGGAATAGTTAGGCGCAAACCTTGAACGATGAAGATTCCAGGCGAGTACGTGTATCGTAAAACAACGGTGTAATAGGTTTTATGTGTATATAAGAGATACATTATAGGTGATAAACGAAGCTATTAATAAAGCTAATTTTTCTCGAGCATATAGTCATCATTTTAATAATGAGACGGTGGTGATGAATTGAAAATATAAATATCGATTTAGTTCCGCATTTGGTGTTTGGGATTTTATTATTGAAGCTCGGTTTATATAGCTGTTGGTTAGAACCATTATCATAATTATATAAGCGGAGTTTTACCAATATGTGGATGGAGATAGCGATAACATGGTAATTTGGAGGTTTATAACCGGTTTTGGAAAGATACAAATTTGTTTGGCAAATTTTCTATAATATACTTGTATCTGTTGATCTGGCGAAAATTGTAACTCGATTGGAGTGGGAATGAAGGAATACTCTTATCACGATCGAACATTCAGCAATTGGCGTGAAATGCGAATGTGGTCAATGTCGACGCTTGGAGGTTGGAACTCGGCTACTGGGAACGATGATGAGCTCGACGTACTACGATTATTTTTATACAGAGTGGAACTGATTTTGTAAGAGTTGCGAATACGGTGGCGGCGTGTGAATCACGTTCGATGCACGATTACCCAAGGTAACCGAATATCGCGTTGATGTAATAGTTATTGTTAATTTTACGAGCAGTTTGGTCGAGAGAATGCACCAGTTGCGTTATTTTAGGTGGCGGTGACCTTTACTGGAGCATGCCGCTCGGAGATGCTGGTGTACGTTATTGGGTTAATAAATAATAACCTGTTTTTAACCCGAACCGCTCGACGTTTATTACGATGATGCTGTGATGTAATTTCCGTTTCTCTAGTATGCTCGAAGGTGGAAAATTTTCACTACATTTAGAAAACCAGCATCGAGAGATGACAACTTTTCCAATTTACTCGTTTCCGCGGCATAACCGAGTAATTAAGCTGGAATCGAGATTTCATCCGTTTTTGTACTAGTTGAATGTTACGATGTGTTCTAGAGGCTGTTTTTAAATAGGCGAAGGTTCATGGTAGTCTTAACTTGGGTCGCTAGAATCGAGGTTCTTCTGTGTAGTTAGATGATCTTTTTTTTAGTATCTACGAACGGTTTTTTTCTTTGGCGTTTTATTATCCCTCTTTAATACGAGTATTTTAAACGTTACGATGAGGTGAAACGTTGCCTAATTGGAATGAACATATGGTCGAAGAATATAGCGTACTAACAAATGTATGTAACTCATATTTTACGATATGTGCGTCTTATTGTAGAAAAGAATTAGTTGCTAATGTCGTAGAATTTATACGATATTTGTTCGGAAAGCTATTAAAAAGTCTAATTACGCGTAAAATTTCATGTTTATCGAATATTTCCATCTTCGAAGTGGTGCGACTTAATATGGTCTCATGGTACACCAGAGAAAACTCGTTCTTGTGTGTTGTCAAGTTTATGGATGGGATGATGAGAGTTTATGGTGATTGTTGATTCAAAATCTTAAAATGTTCTGTTTGTATGATCAAGAGACTGTTCTAACCTGCAAGGGGCCTGTTGATCTTTAGCTTTATTTGAATGCTTTTATATCAATGTATCGCACGTTCAATATGTATAACTTTGAATGGCTTTATGTCAGCAATACTCACATTCAGACATATATGACTTATCTCTTTGATCATCTACGAACATGTTGTTTCTTAATAAATTTATAATTTTGATCAAAATTCGTGCTTGTTATCATTCTGAGAAGAAATACATCATTCTCTTAATTTCATGCAATTCCTTGTGTATTAATTTTCAATCCATGTAATTCTCAAGATACTAGCTTCGCAGAGATGTAACTTGTAGCATAACGTTCTACATTTATATGCATCAGTAATTGTAAATTAAGTAAAAATCATTTGAATGCGGATAAACTTCTCTTTATATTGTTTCGTGTAGAGCACTATGAGACAGAACAATACTAGACAAGTGATGTAAGGTGATGTTGAATAATTAGCAAGGGGATGGATTATTTTGCTGATGATAATGAGCAAAAGCTACCAGAAGCATATTTGAAATGAATAAAACTGAATGTTGTACAGCTAAGTCCCAAGTTGGGTATCATTGTGGATATTGTAGGAAACTTGTTGGATAGGAATATCATTGTCTCCAGTTGAACACTTTGAATCCTAAATTCCTGAAAATTGAACTGAATGTGGAAAGCTAAGCCATAAGTTTGACATTATGAATCATAAATTGTAAAAATTGAAATAAATGAGGAAACATAATATTCATTAGGAATTATCAATCATAAACTCATGAAAATTTATGTAAGTGTGAAAAGATAAGCCTCAAGCTTAGCGTAGTAAATTTTCAACTTCAGAATATCAGATTAATTATGAGAAACCAAGCTCTAAATTAGTCCTCATTGATCATAAACTCGTGATAATCGGAGTAAGTTTGAAAAACCAAGTCCCAAGTTGGGCGCCATGAAGTATCATCTCTTAAAAATTAAAATAGGTATGGAAAGCCAAGTCTCAAGTTATGCGCCATGAATTGTTAAAGCTTGAAAATCAGAATGATTGTGAAAAACCCAGCTCCAAGTTGTGCCTCATCAATCATGAACATATGGTAATTAGGATAGGCGTGGAAAGCTAAGCCTCAAGTTTAGTGCCATGAGATATTATCTTTTGAAAATCAGAGTATGTGTGAAAAGCGCCCCAAGTTGGGCGCCATGAATTCTCAACTCTTAAAAAGCAGGTTAATTATGAGAATCGAGCCTCAAGTTTGATGCTATTCATCATAGAATCGTAAAAATCAGAGTAAGTGTGAGAAGCTAAGCCCTAAGTTGAAAACCATAAATTGTAAATTGTCTAAATTAAAGTATATGTGGAAAGCTGAGCCCTATATTGGGTAACATGAATCATAAACTCATAAAGGGTTGGGAAATTGAACCTCAGGTTAAGAGTAATAAATCGTAAATTCGTAAAATCGGTCTTAAGGTAGGAGGTTGAACTAAAATTTGACGTCCTAGTTCTTGAATGAATCCATAAATATTAAAACTCAAGCCTAATGTTTGAAAGCAACTTATACCCAGCGTCGTCCATTTATAAATAAATATTCGGTATACCCCAGCATTCCTATTACTGATATTTAGAAAGCATTTACTCTTGCTTCTCCCGCCTTCAATGTCTTCGAGTAACTATGGCAGAATAGGAGCCGAAAAATTCTAATTAAAAAGGACGACAGCGCATCGTAGTCGTTCGGCGGTACCTAACGAATTAAGATTAATGACGAGTCGTCTTTGAAAAGGTTGACGGGTATATCGTCATTAAATGTCGCGAGCGTTTTATTGAGGAAAAAAAAGACGAGAGAGAAAAAGAACGCCGACAACCGCGACTAAGGGACATTTAACGTAAAGAAAAATACGGCTGTATTCGATTTAGAGCGTTACAAGATTAAAATATCGCACTAGACCGGAGAAAAGGAAAAAGGTCGAAGGATATAATCGGTCGACGTTATTGAATAAAATACCCAGACGAAGGGCGTTAATTCGCCGAGTTGGGGATATACGGAACCTGTACCTTTCGGCGGTGGCGCGTAAATGGCGGGTTATCCGTTTAATGTTTAGTCATCTAGTAAAATTCGGGTGATACGGATTTAATAGGCGCATCGCGGCTGTGGAACGGTGGTATAAGGGTTAAAGGTACGATTAAAATTCTGCTCGTGACTGCTCCCGCTATAATAGCACGAAATGTTGTTCTTCTTGTAAATAAGCAGCGGCGTGTTTCGGATTAGTTGAATAAGTTCGTTAAGGCGAAGCTAACTCATCAAACAAAATGTAACTTTTCAAAGGACATAATACGGAAGAGTTACCGGACTACGCATATAATTTTCGAAACCTTTTGGCGTGCGGGAGTGTAGTGAATTTTTAATTTCACGCTACAATAGGTTTTTAATGAAAGTGGTGAGGGTATCCGACTGACCCGATGGACTAGTAATTTTTCGTATGCGAAAAGCGAGCGAACTAGACATTGGAACTGATACGCGTGAAATTTCAATTTGATTGATTGTAGAGCGTCGGTAGATGAAATTAAAAATTCGCTGCTCGGCTCATCTGGTTCGGTAATTCGGTAATTGATTGTTGGAATTAGAGGTATACTTTTTTCGATCCTTTATCTGTGAATATATTTAATGACGCGGTGCAAAGTGTCGTGATTGGGAATCGAACGAGTCGGAAATTTGGCGCGATAAAGGTTTTTTTCAATTTGCTTAATGCAGAAACGTCAGTTGAATGGTGGCAGTCTGGTCGGTGGTTAATGTCATGTAGCACATCTCTTTGCCCGCATGATCGAGTATTTGATCGGCCTCCCACGTGTTGGTTTATCTCACAATGTGTTGACAGTTGTAGAACCGTTTAGGCGAGATTTTTGTGCTAGCCAGACGCGAGTATTGGAAGAGGGTTGGTATTATGGATGGATTTATGCGATTTGTCACGATATGCGGACTACCGCGCGTAAAAGCTTTCTCTTTCGAAGCTATGGAGCGTGAACGCTGTCGCTTTTATCTACACGAATGACCGGTGTATTAAGTAATTAATGAAAACTAGACATAATGGAGTTAGAGAGAGTCTGACTTTATGATTTATTGTCGATTCAAATAAGCTTAGAGAAGATTCATTGCGAGGATATTCTTAAGACCACTGAATTAAAAGAAGGAATTCTTCTATCGACGTGATAAAAGAATATTACTTTGATCGACAACGTGGAAAAGGAAACATTATAAATACAGACACGAAATGTAGTTTTTTCAAAATCACCGCTGACCTAAAAAGCGAACCTTTGAAACTAACTGAACGAGTAATCAGCCAGTTATCGAGCGCGTACACAGAGTACCTTTTTTCCATCACAACTTCGGTTAATTATACAAACTCGGCGTAATACGCCGAATTTTTTCTCTGAAAGAAAACTCGTCAAAGAATCAGAGTCGTGCAATGTCAAGTCAAAAGTCAAGAGAGATGAGAAAAAAAATTGAAGAGAGTTAATTAGTATCGCGGGTGTCGGAAATTAGGAGACGAGTAGATGGCAGGAGGCACGAGGTCAAAGGCGTGTTTGAAAAGAGCACTCGGGAAAATAATGCTGGTTTGTTAATCTACGAGTCGAATAGAATTTTTAATTGAATAAACGAAACGGCGAAGGAACTGAGATGCTGGATGATTAAATGCAGCTTGTCTCGGATTCTCGAAAAAGTAGAGTAATTGTGTCAATCAACCAATGGCAATGTCCGAACAAGTGTCGTATGTTGATCTCGAGCATTAGGATTTCGATATTTCGTCAATTCTCATAATGAATGTTGTGAAATACATGAGGACTAACTGATTGAAAGATTTCAAAAAAAAAAAAGTTTTTCGAGTCGTTTTCGTAAAATCATGGTCGAGTTTATTGTTTATGTTAGTATTGTAGGAAAAATTAATATAATTTATGCTATAATTTCAATTGGAATTTTAGGATTTATTGTTTGAGCTCATCATATATTCACTATTGCCTTAGATATTGACACTCAACTATATTTTATATCAGCAACTTGCCTTATGCCCCAGGTTGGGCACCAAAATCTTCATCATACTTGAGATGAATTATATTAGTCATATGGTTAGAACTTTGGCGTTATCTATGTGATAAATTGAGTGTAAAGTATAATTATAACAATTATGTTATCATTTGAGTGCCATACGACAGTTGCATTGCATGTTAGATGTCATATGACAATTTTTTTTTAAGTTGAGATCATTATATTTATGATTGAGTGCTATGTGATTAATATCATAATGTTACCTTATGAGTAGTACATAGTAATTTTTGACCAATGTATTACAAGTTGAATATAGTATGTCATATGTATGACTAGTTGAGTGCCATACAGAGATCTTGTTCATGTTCGCCAACTAAATAACAATTGTGGTACCATGTAAGTAGTTCCGTGATCTCGAACAATTATATAACAAGTTGAATATTGTATAACAAACGTAATACTGGTTGTGTGCCATGAGATATTATTGTGACTATTTACAGACTAACTGACAATTGTGGTATAAGTTAGATACCACATAGAAATTATGTTGCTACATTAGTAGCATATGGTGATCTTAGACTATAATGTTACAAACTAAGTGTCATATGACAAGTGTATGACTGGTTACTTGCCATATGATAGTATTGTGATTATTTACGGACTAACTGACAATTTTAGTATATGTTGGTACCACATAGAAATTGTGATGCTACATGAGTAGTATATGATCATCGTAGATCATTAGGTTACAAGTGAAGTGTCATATGACAAATGTAGCTGTGACTGCTTGCTAACCATATGATGGTATTTTGAATACTTACAAACTAACGGAAAACTATGGTCAAGTTGGATACCGCATAGAAATAATGTTACGGTGATCTTGGACTATTATGTTATAAGTTTAGAGTCATATGAAAAGTTTATGACTGGTTGCTTGCTATATAATAACATTTGAGCAATTATAGACTAAATGACCATTGTAATACGAATTAGATCATATCACAGTATGTGACTAATTAAGTACATATCATATGACCATCATATTTGTGTTGAGCACTACATGAAACTTACATTACCTTTCGAATGCCATATTGTGGTTTTTTCACCGCTTGAGAGTGTCAAATGATAGTTGTGTTGTATGTTTAATGCCACATGATGTCGAGTATTATGTAGTAATTGTGTTCAAATTGGTGCCATATAGCAGTAATGTATAAGTCGAGTGCTTCATAACAATTGTTACAAATTAGCTTCTAAACGGCATTTTTGTTATTTTTTGATTGGCACGTAGCAATTGTGCTACAAGTTGAATGTTATGTACCAATTATGTTACGTGTCAAGTGCCATATACCATATATGGCCCAGGTTGGGTGCCATATACCATATATGGCCCAGGTTGGGTGCCATATACCATATATGGCCCAGGTTGGGTGCCATTAAATATGAAGCAGTGATATTTAAAGATTGAATCGAATTATTGTTTGATTGAAATTAAACTTTAATGGATAAAAAAATTGCTCACTTGGCGATAAAAAGTACTTTCTTAAAATCGTTTTTGTAATGCTAAATTTATAGTGAATAAAACGTATTATGAAAAAAAGAAATGCGGTTCAACTATTCTGCAGCATTTTACTTCTTTCTTCGTCTATGTTGTTGTTTGGGCGTCATAAACTGAAAGAATATCCGCGATTTGAATTGAGTATTTGTAGGTAGTTCGTCAATTTTAAGCGAAATCGAAAGGGGTTAATAAACGAGCGTAGTATACGTTGAAAGACGCGACAGTAATACGCTTCGTCACGCTATATGTGCGGTTTTTAGAAATCGTGGCGGTTTCGTTGGTTGATTAGAATTGTCGTAAATATTTTACGCGATGAATTCCGTTTCTGGTTGCGAGTTTTCGCGACGTTGAAAAATTCATTTCGATTATCGGCGCGATTCGCGGAAACGACGCGCGCGAGCCACGTAGGAGATAGATGATTACACATTTATTCCCCTATAATTTATACCTTTTGTCAGGTGAGAAGAGCGTGGTTTTTGAAAAGCCACCTTGACCTTTGATGTTGCGTGAGCGACGTCCATTAGTTTATTGTGTACGGTTCGAAGGATAATTCAAATGTCAGTGAAATAAAACTAGACACGGATAACATTTGGAAATATAAATAAAGATCCCTCTTATTTGGTCCGTTTCGATCGAGCGAGTCGTTTGGAAGTAAGTTCACGGCTTTATTAATTTTTAGTCGACGAAATGATGAAAAATTTACGCGACGAAATTAGCCCGAGGCTAGCGAATCGGAATTTTCGGCGTTGCGTGGAAATTGGCTTCGTATTGAAACTCGGTTCGCGGATAAGGTCGTGTGTGGTTCGAGAACGAAATAAATTACGAGCGTATGAAAGTTTCGCGTTTATTTACAAATGGAGGGAGCGATTTGTTGGAAAAATGAGAAGACGGTCGCGGGAATCGGGTAGAGGAGTGAAAAGTACTTTTTCAATATTTCATACTTGTCCTAATTAAGCTCGCGTCGAAGGATTATTAGTCGACGTTGATTTCTTTTTCACGAGCCATCGAGTCTAGCGTGGAATCGTTGGCGATAAAATAATTCGCCGAATTGGTAGGAAAGAACGAGTACGTCCGTTACAGTCAACTAGTACACCTAGGTCTAGTCTTAATATGCCGGATTCGGCTTCTCAACTCGTCCGACGTGGCCATATTTGTCACCTACGTGTACGCGAAGGTAGTCCTAATACGATAATCGACCAGTTACTTGGCCGCGAGCGATTTTTTCACCGTATCGCGATCCGGCGCGGTAATTATAGCTCATTTGTATCGAGCGAATATTGAAAAGACGAACGGGACGGCACGTACGAGCAATGCGTGCGCGAATCGTGCCGGTATTCATTAAGTCGACGGCAGCGGCAAAAGTTGGTGAATTCTTTTGTCTACGAAGGACATGGAGGGGTTGGCAGTTTACGTAGCGTTTGTTAACAAATTGCGGAGCGAAGAGACAGCTTTTTAGCGAATACCCGTGTCCTTTGAACCGCAACTCGTTATTGTCTTGGAGCTCGTGTACCCGAAAGTGACGTGTTTCGTGAGGTTAACGTATTTCCGCGCAGTACACTCGGTGCCCTTTGACGTGTTACCCGAAAGTTATGACGGTCGTGCTGTACCAGGGTGGCGGAACGTTCGATTGCTTTTAGAAGAAAGGTTTCAAGTTTTAAGCAGCTAGATAACACTCAAAGAGCTGAATTTCTTGTGTTCAGCAAGTTGAGAGTGGGCAGATTCTGATTGGAAATTGTTGGCGTGAAGTTGGTAAATGAGTATTTTTACTCATTGGGTGAAATTACGATAGGTGATTTTTTAGATGAAAATCTAGTTCTTACTGAAGTTTCAAATATCAAACTATTTGCAGTCACTTTGGGATTACACCTATTAGCGTATTGTTCACATCAAAAGCATTCAGAGCAAGGCAATTTTTTGAGCCCCGAAGCAACTATTTTCTTAGTACACCAATTTCTCCTAACTTCTTTTGAAAAATTTATTAAATCAGCATTTGTGTTGCTATGATTTTAAACCTTTTCTTTATTTTTGAACATTTTTTCCACTCTAGGAATATTATTTCTGTTTCTCAGATTTTTTTCGTTGTTTTATTTAATTCTAATGAATTTAAATTAAATATAAATTGATTTCCATTTCTGAATTTTTTTAATTTTTAAACTTTTTTTTTCATAGAATTTTTTTTCGAATTCTTGAAAATTTTTCTAATTTTCGTATTTTTTATTTTGGAACATATTCAATATTTTTTGAACTTTTTTTTTCATTTCTTCATTTTTCTTTGGACTCAATTTTATTTCTGTCAAATTTTTCATATCGAGGAATTTTTTCAATCATTTCAATTTATAGGTATTTTTTTGATCATGAGTTTTTTTTTTCTTTACAATTTAGATCTTTTTCTTTCAGACGTTATTCAATTTATGACCTTTTTATTTTCTAAACATTTTTTTCTGTTATACCGAATTTATTCTAGTTTTGTGAATTTTTATCCTTATGGATTTTTTTTTTGAATTTTTAGAATTCATTTTTAATTCAACTTTTTTCATTTTTGAACATTTTTTTTAATCAAGTATGAGAGAAATATTTCCACTTTTAGAATTTTTCTCCAAACATTTTTTTTAATTTTTAATTTTTTTTAATTATCATTTTATTTTTTTTTAATTGTTGGGCTTTTTTTTGTTTAGACATTCTTATTTTGAGACCTGTTCACTTATATGTACAATTATTTTATATTGCAGTTTTGTCAATTTTTGGGCATTTTGTCTGTTATAGAAGATGTTCTCCTTCATTTTGAGCTTTGTAACGGATTTAGACTGTCTTGATTTCGTATTCTTCAATTTTTGGACTTGGTTCATTTTTTTTTTTTCATATATTGATTTCTTTGGCTTTTTCAATTGTGAACTTTTTTCATATTATTGTTTTTTTTTCTTTTTTATTGACTTTATTTCATTGTTCCACTTTTGATGAACATTCTTCATCATGAAAAATTTTATCAATTTTTCATATTTTAATTGTTTTTTGGATATTTTTTCAGTTTCTCTGTGGTGGGAATTTTTTAAATTTTGGACACTCCTTATTTTTGAACATCATTTTCAAAAATAGAAATGTAGTATTTTCAGGCTTTTCTACTCTTTTTAGAAACTTTCACGCAAAGGCCTTTTGCCTCTTCACAGTTTTCATTTCTTCGTGAAAGACCCACAGACTCTAAATACCATATCTTCCTTTTATAGCTGGCAGGTATATTTAGCTACACTTCATGAGAATAATTCTCTTTCAAATGTCGAGGAAAAATCTTCGGTCTTGAAGGTCAAAAAATCACTATCCTGATCCATTCTTTCTCGACTTTAAGCAAGATGGTAAAAGCTTCAAAATTTTCTTCGAAAGGAAAATTCGTCCAAAAAAATGCAAATGGAGCGTAACGGCGCGCGAAACAACACGAAAATCGAATTATCGTGGAATTCGACCAAATGTCACTAATTTTTACACTCGACAGCGTATTGACCTTTCATTCGGTACACCAGATAGGACCATGGTTGGCGCTCACTCCGGGCGTACGCGACCGACGACCGTTTTGTTAGCTCAATCGTATCTAACGATTATCTGTCTGGAGCAAATAATAAAAGTAACGCGAAGGGAAGGTTGGAGAAAGGACGAAAAAAAACTATACGCCGGATAAAGATTAACGAAAAAATGAAACCCGACAAGTGCGCTTCGCCCCAATGCCGCTTCGTTCTAATATCTAATTCGTTAATATAAGATTTTCGACGCGCGAAAGAAAACGCTTCCGTTCCCCGGAGCATAGCTGGTGGATTACTTCGCCACTTAAGGTCGATGGGAATCGCGTTACGAAGCTCGAAGAAGGAAACGAAAGGGGGCAAACGTTCATTAACATTTCGCGCGCTAATTTCCAAGATGAGTGATTAAGTTGTTCCATTGTCGTGTTTTGTTGGTAATAAATGTTTCTTAAATATTCATTGAAAACATTATTTCGATTTTTAGCGCCATAGAAGACGTTTAATTAGTATTACTCGAGGCGATGGGAGACTACGAATAATGCAAGGAAGGAAATTGCGTTCGAATTTTTGAAATTAGGCTGAAAAATCGCAATTTATCGCCCCATCTAGGAGATGATTTGGAAAGCGTGGCAACTGGGCTAACATCTGTAGGTATCTCAGCAACCCGAAAAGACGGCCTATTGGTAGATACGGTGTAGGGCGATTTGACCCTATATAACCTGCCACTAATTATCATAAGTTTCGCTGTTTTCAATTTCAAACCACGCCGGAAAGGATTTAAGCGTTTATTATTCTCGAGAAACGCGCGTCAACTTCGAATACGGCATTATAATTTCGACGTCGACTTGGTATAATGTAAAACGACGCGATGGAGGAAGAAAATCTTCAATTATTGCGCGCGAGAAACGGAATTTAAAATTAAGCGAATTATATTTTCGACGTCTGCGAACGTATGCGGCGGTATAACGAAAAAGGGGGAGTAGCGAAAAAATGGAAATAATTGCGGTTCGGCGAAGTTTTGCGGAAACTATGATACGAGAATTGTAATCAACCGAAAATTACGACGTGATATGGGGTGATGGAAAATGATACCAATTATCGTAATTATATTCGGATTCCGGACATAGAGTGTGGAAATTTTTGGAACTGTAGAAAGTTCTGAGTTTTGAAATGTTGAACTGAATCATCTCATGAAAAAAAAAACTCATAACTATAGTAAAGTAGGTGTAACAGGGTATTAGTTATGAAGAAAAAATTGAGAAGAAGACCTAAAATGGACCAAAACGAACAATAACAATAACAACAACAACAACAAATCGAAAAAAGGCCAAAAGCGTCTAAAATTGCTTCACAACGAGATAATGAACCAAAAAATCAATTATAATTTCAAAAATAGGATATGTATCGAAAAAGTTGAAAAAGTTGCAAAAATATGATAGTGTCAAAATATCAGCAAAATTGTTCCAAAATGAGGTGGCTAAGGGTTTAAAAATCCAAAAACCATCCAAAAAAGTAACTAACCTTTTCTATGTAGAAAACCACTATCGAATTGAAAGCCATGATGCATGCTGGTACTGTTTTGAAGCAGAGAAGCACCCAATAAGTCATGAGACTTAGAATTCTATTTTAGCATTTTAATATAATTCAGTTCTTTCAATCATGCCCCATATGGTCATTAATATGATCCATTGTGATTTTAAGTTCTATGAAAATTTTGTATAATATCATTGGTTTTTCGATTTGGACTCATTTGAGCTCAAAACAGACTTCAAATTTGAATTCAGGATACTCAAAAACCTTATATTTGATATCCATGAAGATACCATTCCGTTAAGTAAATTAACTCCGCCTACTGCTCTCATTGCTCCGCCCTAAAAAACCGTATTCATCGTGAAAATGCAGGTAATCATTTTGAAGTTGAAAATTCCGAATGGAATTTTGATTTAAATTGTTCTTTGTTTTGTGGAGTTTGAATTTTAAGGAAGGCTTAGTATTCAGAAATAGCCTAAGGGCGGAGCTAAGGGCGTGGTTTTGGTTCTTATGGGCGGAGTCTAGCGAAAAATATTGATTTCATGGTTTTCGACAATGGCGAATGGAAATCCGTGGCTATTTTTTCATTTCAACGGTACCTCGCTACTCGCGTTTTTCGTCGTCGTCGACGAAACGAGGGCGTAAATGAAAAAATAAAAGTTTAATCAACTCGCATACTGACATATAGTAGGTTTCAGTGAACAGGCGAATTTATTTGTTTACAAATAAGTACGAGTAAGACTGGTAAACATGTACGTAGAATTTTTTCGAGCGCACGTTTATTAGATGGTAAAACGACGACGTTATATGGTACGGGACGATAATGAATTCCAATTTTAACCCTTTCGCTTCGTATTTCATACGCGGACGCGCGCTATTTAAGAGATAAATACACATATGTAAGCTACCACGGTGCTGTGGACAACGTAACTTGGTACGCTCGTATAAATAATAAACAAGATTATATTACTGGTGTTGTCAATATACGAAGACGTTGGGTGAAAGGTCACCATATTAGGGACGAGATACTCGTTGTAAATGGGTTTTTATTTTCTGAAATTCGAAGAATAATCGCGCTCCGATGATAATCGACGGAAAATGATGGTAATTAATTCGAGCTTCGATATCGGTGCATTTGATCGATTCCATTGAGAAGTGTATTTTCCCGTTAAGGTATGAAGATTGAAATTACCGCTCGTGACACTTGAAGGAACCAAGATCGATGATTTCAAGTTCATGCCATCTTAGAGTTATCCTAAATACATACATTTACTTTTATTAACCCGACGCACCTCTCCATTTGGAACTGGTTATCGTTACGTCATTAGAGAAAAGAAAGGAAGCGTGAAGGAGTGAAAAAAAAATCGTGTAAAATTGTGTGTAATTCACGTATCATCTGTTGAAAATAATGTGTTTGTTTTATTACCGAATTCTCACATCTGGCCGCGACTGGATGATGGATTTCTCCGGAATCGGACGCGCAAATTATAAACACATTATCGCCGCGTTGTTTTACGACTCGATCGCGTTATCTTTTTATTTTTACAGCCGAATTAAAAAAGGTTAATTCACGCGTTGGCGTTTTATCGATCTCCGAATACATTATCGGCGAAAATTCCGCATATATGGCAACGTCGCGTCCTCTAGATGAGTTAATAAGTAATTATTGTGGACCGAATTTAAACCTTTTCCTTAAACCTCTGGTGATTTAAAAGTCGACGATATTATCCCTTCTTCACTTCCTTTATATTTCATAATCCTCGAGGGTCGAGGGAATTGATCTTCGTACTCGTAGCGTTAAGAATATTTAATCTCTCAGGAATTAATTTTATTTTTTTATTTTCTCTATTTGCAGAAGAAAGCAGAGCGGATACCTTTAGTGGTAACGAATCGATGAACTATTACCTACGTTTGTTGTATCTGGAACAAGATACGGCGTTAATCGGCGGCAGGTAAATATCGAACGTTTTCATCTATAATACACGATGCATTTTTAATTAATTACGTCATAAGAGTTAGCGAGTAAAGTACACGGGCTCTGGCTTTGAGCTAGAAGTGTCATGTTATGGGGTAATAAATTTGCTCGAAACCGGTGCGTGTTGTGGAGACCAAAGGTGTAAATATTTCGTTCAGTAAGGCGGCGATAAGAACGCGGAGGCGGATTGGATTTTTCTCTGTGGTACTTGTTGCGTGAACGAGAGTCGTACTTATATGTAAGGCGGAGGATTATAAGCGACGTGGTATATGGTTAGAGCGAGACGACGACCTTTTAGTGATCTCGGCGCGTGAGGATGTACTTTCGTAATATTAATCCGGTATTTATGTGTATTCGATGCTGGCGCGGTATAATAAGTTCGTTTTGTTTATGAAACGACGCGACGGCTGCGAGAATGAACGAGGTGGTTGTACGATGAAACGAAGGAAGCGCTTAGCTGGTTTGCAATAACTGGAGGTATGTTCGATTCAACATTGCGAGTGATGGAATTGTGAGAGAGTAAGTATTAAGATAGGAGGAAATTCTAAATGAAGCGAAATTTCAGTTAGGGTAAAAAAAATCATTATCTAGAAATTCACCCTTGAGAGATAATTAATTACAATTTAAATCTAGTTAGTTGAAGGAGAGTGGATTGAGGATTCAAACTCAATACTAGTTGAGAGTTCCTTCCCCAACTCAATCTCATTGAAAATTGTGAAATACCTGAAATCTACCCTTCGATGTGATAAAAAATAAATTAACCGAAAAATTGCCTATGATCAAAATGGAAAGAGATGAGGATGAACTTGAACAAAAATGGACAAAAAGAACTTCAGTTGAGGATAAGTTCTAAAATATTCAAAGCTATTTCATTATTGCTGTTGTTGTTGTTGTTGTTGTTGTTTTTGTAAGAAATCTGCTGGCAAATTCATGATGAGGTTGATGTAGAATCATCATTTTTAAGCTTTTTACTATTTCTTTATTACTTGAAAGATTATTTGAAAAGTTTGCCTATTGTCGAAATTGAAGGCTTCTTCAATGTTGATATTTGACACTTTTTCGTCCCACCTTTTTTAACATATGAGGAAAAAAATTACTTTTCCCATCGCATTTGCTAAAATTTCAAAGTATATGTTGTAGTGGGTGTAGACTCTGGCCAAGTGGGCGGAGCAAACGCATAAACCACGCCTTGAAAGACATGATGGATGATGAAGATTATAACTTTTCGTGTTTGCGTTATTAAAATTTCCAAGTACATGTCGTAGCGGGCATTGGCTTCAGCCAAGTAGGTGGAGCAAAGGTATAAGCCACGCCTCAAGAAGAGTGATGATGATGAAGAATACAGTTTGTCGCATTGAAATGACTATAATTTACATTCATATATCATGGTAGGCATTACTTATGGCTAAATGGGCGGATCAAAGATCTAAATCACGCTTTACAATACAACTTTTCATGTTGAATTTACTAGAATGGAATCTAGCGGAATGGGCAATTGTGCTTTTAATTTTTCGTGTTGAATTTGCTAGAATTTCAAAGTAAATGTCATAGTAGCTGTGTCCTCTGATTGTGTGGGCGGAGCAAATGCATAAACCACACATTGAAAAGAATACAACTTGTCATGTTGCATTCGTTAGAATTTTGATCTATTCATCATAGAAGGCGTAGCTTATGACTGAGTGGGCGGAGCAAAGGTATAAACCACTCCTTAACAAGTCACAGCGCCCACCTCTTGAGACTGAATTCATCTCATTATACTAAGCACTTTGGAATCTCCATCTCAAAGTAAAGGCGAGATAGAAAATGAATCACCCTTGACCCAGTTTCCCAAAAAGATCCGTCCAAACGAGAATAATTCGTGCCAACTGGGAGATAATGCAAACATACCTCGGAGCTATTGCCGACGATAAAGTAGGGGAAAATTAGCCGTATTCGAGTACTGCAGTCGACATTTGGCGACATAACTTACGTTTGCGAATGTCGCGTTTATACGTTGTAGCGTTTATGTAATAAGAACGCGCGGCGTTGCTCGAGCCGGCATATCTTTTGGTAGAACAGAAGGAGGCGTGGATCGGGTAAAATTTATACACCAGTTAAACGGACCGGCGAATATACCAAACGGTGGAAAATTTCATTTGCTCGTTTGAACTGTGAACGTTGCGCGTTTTAATTAAATTTATTATTTACTCGGTCTCGCGGATTGCTTCATTTTTCTGAGGGGCCAATAAGGGAGTATGAGTGGATTTGAAGACTTTGATTTTTGCAATATTAGTACTCGCGACCAAAAAAGGTAAACGCGTAGCGAAAAATGCCCGCAAAGTTGATAAGCGACGCGGACCCAGACTCTCAGGAAGGAAACCGTACCGTATGATTATTTATTTTCGAGTGTAGTACAATCGAGTTGCGGTATTCGTTGGAGCGGACGGGAGTGGCACGGAGCTTCCGCACGATAACTTATTGTACCTGTATTAAAAACTTTTCTCGGGCCGCGTTTTTTTTTCTGCTTTTTTTTTCTAATATTAAAAACAGCACAATACAAAAGTTGGCTTTATATAATTTTTCACGTGTACTAAAAGTTTGATTGCGTTGAAATTTTATTTCGCCGTCGGATAAACCGTTTGAATATTTAAATTGGAAAGTTTTACGTTCGCGTCGCTTGGTTTCGCGTAGATAGCGTGCTCGGCGAAGAATATTCATTTATTCCGCGACGCGATAACGAAAACGACAAGGGACGCGACCAGTTCGAGCGCGACGAGGGTGGCTCGTAATTAAAAATATGAGACGAGGAATTCCGGCTTGTACGTATGAAGTGTAATATATTTTTTTTTCGCGGCGAGTTTTGTATTACTATTGCGGTATCTTGGTCTAACCCCGGCCCCGTTAGGCCACTTGTTATAGTTGTTTAGCTTGTACGACTCGTACGATACGAGAGCCACACCCTGGACTGTTCGCTTAGCCGTGTTTATTTGCACGTGCGTTTACACGCCGCACCGCGTCCTAATATAAACATGATCGTCGAGTTTTAACGTTGATAAATATGTATGTCGTTTATGAATTCGTTTCCGCATTACACCTAACACTCCTTTGAGACGCGACGATCGAACGGTCGATCGTTAAAGTGGTACGAGGGTACATGTACTATCGTAGTGAAGATAAGGTGATTAGGTGAACTTCGTCCGGTGTCTGAGAGATTGGTGAAATGATCGGTATAATGATAATTGGAACATTTCAAGTCATTGTTGAGGACAAGGAATGGAACACAATGGTTTTACTTATGTAGGAGTGAGCTACGAGCGTATTTTCAAGTTTCATGAGCAATGAGCTAATTGTATGAGAAAATTGCAACTTGACAAGATTTGAAAAAGCTTTTGATCCAAGATCTAAATTCATGAGTGAATAAGGAGTGATATGAGTATAATCTAATTTTATGAATAAGTTACGAGTTTACCTTAAGAAAAAGCTATCTACAAAAGTAAGGAATCAATGTCACAGACTAAGAGAGAATGTTTCGAGAGGACTTCAGATTTTCATATAAGCTTACCACCTTTGAGCTATCATGACCAATTGAACGGATAAAAGCCTAATTAAGCAAAACTAATTTCATGAGAAAGCTATCCAGAAGTTTCAAGAGTGACTTTAACAAGCTACGAGCCATTGATCTTCACATTTTATGAGTTGAAAGGTCGCTTTGAAAGTTACAAACTGAATTCAAGTGCAAGTTAAGAGTTTCACTCGCTACCGTGGTTTTACAAATATTCTTGGATGTTCTATTACCCATGAGTCAAATTCTTAACTAGGTTAAAAATTTTACAAATATTTTCCAAACGAAATCTAAAAGCTTATGCGCTAATTTTATAAACCACGTAACACTTTTGCGAGTGAGTTACGAGTTACATTAGATACGAACTAGTTTCTCGAGTTGTTTTCATGTTTCCCAAATGACGAATCAGATTCTCTTGTAAATTAATAATTTTAAGAAACGTCATCTACGAGCTAATTTTATGAATTTTATGAGCTAGATTCACGAGCAAGTTATGAGTTTTCGCGTGAACTAAATTAATAAAAATGTTAAAAATTTTACGAACTAGATATTTTCTAAAATTCATCCATGATCTTTACGAGCCAATTCAGCGAGCCACGAGCCCGTTTTATGAAACAGATTGACGAGCTGAATTGACGAGCAACTTATAGACCAAACTAATAAGAAAGTTGTAAATTTTACCAATCAAATAATTTCATAAAAATCATCCATGAGGTTCACAAGCAAGTTCAGGAAGTCACGAGCCAGTTTTTTGATTTTCATGAACCAAATTCACGAGCAACTTACGAGTTTTCTTGGATAGCAGCCAATGCTTAGAGCTAATTTCAAGTTTCATGAAACACGATAGAATACAAAAGCAAGTTACGAATTTCAAAAATTCAAGTCAATTTCACGAGCTATAATACTGCTGTGGATTTCACGAACCAAATTCACGAGCAAGTTACGAGTTTTACTAGCTACGAGCTGCCTTTGTAAACTATGAGTCAACTTGACTAGCCGTTACGTATTTCACATTCACCAGGTAATTTCATAAAAGGGTATCTACGAGGTTTACTAGTCAGTTTCACGAGTTACAAAACTGTTATGGATTTCGCGAACCAAATTTATAAGCAAGTTATTAGTTTTAACAGCTACGAGCTAATTACAAACTATGACCAAAATTATCTATCATGTTACAAATTTTGTAAATCACCACACAATTTCATTAAAAACCATCTACAAAGTTTACAAGTCAATTTCGTAAGCTACCTGCTATGGATTCCATGAACGAAATTTACAAGCAAGTTATGAATTTTAAGCTACGAGCTAATTTCGCATTATGAGCCAATTTCGCAAGCTACAAAACTGCTATGAATTCCATGAACCAAATTTATAAGCAAGTTATGAGTTTTAAGTTACGAGCTAATTTTGCATTACGAGCCAATTTTGCAAGCTACAAAATTGCTATGGAATCCATGAACCAAATTTATAAGCAAGTAATGAGTTTTAAGCTACGAGCTAATTTTGTATTGTGAGCCAATTTCGCAATCCACAAAACCACTATGGATTCCATGAACCAAATTTATAAGCAAGTTATGAGCTTTAAGCTACGAGCTAATTTTGCATTACGAGCCAATTTCGCAATCTACAAAACTGCTATGGATTCCACGAACTAAATATACAAGCAAGTTATGAGTTTTAAGCTACGAGCTAATTTTGCATTAAGAGCCAATTTCGCAAGCTACAAAATTGCTATGGAATCCATGAACCAAATTTATAAGCAAGTTATGAGTTTTAAGCTACGAGCTAATTTTGCATTACGAGCCAATTTCGCAAGCTACAAAACAACTATGGATTCCATGAACCAAATTTATAAGCAAGTTATGAGCTTTAAGTACGAGTAATTTTGCATTACGAGCCAATTTTACAAGCTACAAAACTGCTATGGATTCCATGAACCAAATATACAAGCAAGTTATGAGTTTTAAGCTACGAGCTAATTTTACATTACGAGCCAATTTCGCAAACTACAAAACTGCTAGGGATTTCGTGAACCAAATTTACCAGCAAACTGCAAGTTTTAAACAGTTATGAGCTTAGTTTACAAACGATGAGTCTAATTATCTATCGCATTACAAATTTTATAAATCGCTTGACAATTTGAAGAAAAGTCATTTATTTCACGATCAATTTCACAAACTAATATGAATCTGTTGTATGAGCCAAATTCACAAGTAATTTATTAATTTCGCGATTAACAAATCATTTATACTATCCATTTCGAAGACGAACCATAGTCTTGAAACCTACGATATGATTTTACGAGTTAGTCATGAATTCTATAATTTACTAGCTAGTTCCATAAACTATTTAATATCTACAAGCTTTTATCAGACAATTTCAAAAGCTAAGTAAGAATTACAAATGAAGTCAATGAATTGAAAAGTGTTCTCTGCCATTAGTATTTGCCTGGTGGTGAAAAAAAAGATTGTTCGAACAGTTCTTTATACTTTAGTTGATTCATCTGGGCTTCACAATTGTTTAAATTTTCGATATCGTGTCAGCTTACCCCCTCGCCCTTTCTTGTACGTCTGTTTGTGTAGTATTTTTCTAGACTCATCGTGAAAGTTTATAAATGAAGGAGTCTGGCTTTCAAAAAGAGATGGAATTTTGGGTACTTTTTAATTAGTACTTCTCGTGAAAACCCATTTTAAAGTCGAAGGTAGTCAATTTTCCTCTGTAGTATTTTTTAAACAAGAAATTGAATTAGATACTTGATTTTAGGATGTAAATGTATTTTCAGATCGTTTGGTGGCAGTGGAAAATATTTCTAGGACTTTCTTCTTTTGGCAAACTTTTTCTCTCCCTTCTCTATTCCCTTCACCCTCTGCTTAAAACACCTGGTATTATAAAATGATAATTTTAGAGTTTTTCTTCTTAGTGTGGTATCTGCGTTTAGGATAATTTGTAATTCAAGTGCGGTCCGTTTTCTACTCTCTCGCTCATTTTGAAACGGAGTGATGTCACTTGTACAAGCTCGGTTATCAAGTCTCGGCTTCCCTTTTCGCCGGTGTGAGCGATGTAGTAAAAGTTTTTATCACTCGTCTAGTAGGTATTTATCGCGGTGGCAAACGGTTTAAAGTTCGTCGCAGCAACGTAACACGGACGATAATACCGGGGCCGATCCTTTTTTTCGTACATATAAGTAAAATTTTCGATAAGGTTATAGCAGCTGCGGCGTTGTCGTCGCGTCGTCGTCATCGTTAGCGGATTTTTATCGCTATTATAAAACGAGTCGACGAAGTTTACGATTATGCGAATACAGTATTAAACGTTTTAATAGTGAAAAGGCGACGATGGTCGGAAGAGGAGCTGACGTGAATGAGTGTAGGAAAGTGGATTAGATGTGGCGCAATGGAGAGGAGATTTTTCTCGATCGGTAGCATACGCGGACGCGCTTTCCTAATAATCGATTCGGATGTCGGCGACGCTGACGTAATTAAACGACGCGATTTTCGCGTGCTATTTCATACGACACGAGGTATACGCGGAGAAAGTGCACGTCGAGATTAATGTTTTTAAAAGTTCGTCGAGGCGGAATTAACGGGCGCGTCCGGTACGACGACGGGTATTTTGATGGACGTCGATACGATGGATACACACGGTTAAACGTGGACGGTATTTTTTCGTATTTCGCAGCTTTACGGGAGCGAGTAATAGGAGTACGATAAGCCATGACGAAAAAGTCGAATTAATTAAAGTTGCTCGTATTAAAATACAAGAACGCGGGCATTGATGGAGAAAACGCGTGTTACGAGTAATTTTCATTGTACTGTTGTAGTTTTCCTTTTTTTTTTGTTTTGTTGCTCACTCTCGAACGTGTTTTTTTTTCCAAAAATGAAAAGAAAAATCGCGTGATTTAGAATACGCCACAATGTCGGGCTCCTTTAGGACAGGTCGTCGTGAGAAACACGAGTAAAAAAAATAAGTTTGTAGAACGATATGATCGATTTTCCATGTAACGTATGTGACTATTAACGGCGTTGTTATATTTTTTTTTTGTTTGTTTGTGTTACAGAAATGTCCTTTATAATATCAGCTTGGACGATTTGAGCGAATTGGCGAATCAGGTACGTGTAAATGAATAAACTCTTCGTAGCGGTATACCCGTTGAATATGTTAATGGGAAATGTTATTTTGCCGAACGACTGGCTGAGGCTGGTTCGCATGTAAATTACGTATACGATGCACGCGGACGAACGACGACGATGAAATAAACGTGTATATGAAATTATTACTCGGCGGCAAAGGGTATAGAAGGAGGTGAACACCGAACAGCCTATACACTGTGTCTGTAATTTTATCGCTGCAGTGTCATTTGCAATTGAAAACAGATTTGTAAATTATGCGTTCTTGTTTCAAAATTGAGATGTAATTTCGTGTCGCCCTCGCCTAGGTGCTCGGTGTACCTGTGCGGGGGCGATGCTGATGTGAGAACGTTTCCAAGAGTTGTTAGCTTGAGGGGTTTGGAGATTTTTTTTTTTGTTAATTTTCTCGGAGTAAATGTGTCGTATGCGGAGCTAAAATTAAATGAGAAGGCATCGCTACAGTTATTGTTAATTGAAAGCAGTGACGCCGAGGAATCAACCTAAATAATTCTAAAGTTGCGAAGATTCTAAAATGATAAATGTTTCGTAAAATTTCTTCAAAAAAGGTACTTGCAATTGAACAAGAATTTCTATCAAAAAAGAGAAGTAATTTCAAGACTTCAATTACATATGATGGGAAATTCAGCTCCAATGAAGGAGCATGGCTGCTTACAGCTTTCTAACCGAATTTTGTCTGCATTCAGCTATTACAGTAGTGCTTCTCATTTTATTTGCATAGTCCAAGTTTTTAGACTTTATCATTTTTTAGCCTTTTAAGACTTCTTTTTATTGTTAAAATTGAACTTTTTTTTCATTTTGAGAATTTTTTTTTTCATTTTTATAATTTTTTGATTAATATTTCTCTTAGTTGTAATTTCTTTAACTTTTTGCGGTTTGAAGGTTTTTCCAATTTTTTTTCCTTTTTTACGTGTCATGTACAGCTACTATGGCTAGAAGCGCATCGATATGTTGGTTTTAGATCATTCTTACATTATTTGAAAATTGATTAAATTTGTTGACTTTTTTTTTTTATTTTTCAACATTTTTAACTGAGTTTTTAACGTAATAATTTCTTTTTTCATAATTTTTTACCTAATATTGAGGACTTATTCAACTTCCTTTTCTCATTTTTGTAATTTTTTCTATTGGAAAACTTTAAAATTCAAATTTCTTTCATTTTTTTTTTACCATTTTCTCTTTTCTCTGTTTTTTGTTTCTTTTTTAACTTTTTAAATATTTTTTCAGTACTGTTTCTCTTTCAGGTGTTATTTAATTTTTTTGGACTTATTTCTTTTTTATTTTCCCAACTTTTTCTTATTTTGAAAGTCTTTTAAATTTTTCCTTCTCATTGTGAACTTCTTTCTATTTTAAGACTTTCAAACTCAAGTTCCTGTCATGTTTTGATTGTTGTCAGTTTTCAACATTTTGGCTTTTTTCCTAGCAATATTGCTTCTTTTAAAGGAATTTTTCATTATTAATTTCATTTTTTTATATATTTTTTAATTTTTTAACTCTTTATTGTTTTTATTTTTTTTTTAAGACTTTTTTCAGTTTTCAGAATCATTAATTTTTGAAAATTTCTAAAGAGATTTTCACATTTTTAAATTTGTTTCCTCCCCTCCACTTCCTCCCCCCATTTGTGCTCCCAATCTCATTTTTTTTAATGATTAGTATTTCTCCCATTTTTTTGAATTGTTTCATTTTTGTTTTTTTTTTTTTCATCTTGACTATTTCATTATCAGATGTTTTTCATTTTGAAATTTTTTAAAACATTTTCTTTGTGGACAATTGGACATTCATTAATCATTTTTTGGTACTTGTTTCATTCTTTCATTTTTTTTTTTTTTTTAATTTTCAATGTAATTTCCTTTTTTTGGGGGGGGGGAGG
This sequence comes from Phenacoccus solenopsis, assembly GCA_009761765.1. Taxonomy (NCBI): domain Eukaryota; kingdom Metazoa; phylum Arthropoda; class Insecta; order Hemiptera; family Pseudococcidae; genus Phenacoccus; species Phenacoccus solenopsis. The sequence continues at coordinate 7,306,162 of CM019755.1, read as the reverse complement.
GGCATATGATTTATAATTTTTGAAATTTCTTTCCATTCTTTTGACTGTTTTTTTTTTGTAGTCTGGGCGAATTGAGTTGGAAAAATGTCAGAACTGAAGAAAATTTTAAGAAGGGTTTGCTTTTTTTTTCTTTTTGCTGGGATGTATTACAAACAATCCCAGTACTAACATTCTAAGGTGGATATATCCAGCATCTAGAAAAACTCCTTTATTTGGGTTCGTTTCATAGAACGAAACCACAAAATGTTGCACCCTTTCTTCAGTTGGAGTAAGGGTTCGTGATATTTTCACAACAGGCATCCTTCGCTCCTCATATCCGCTTATGAATTGAACCACAAGAGTAGGTTTCTGCTTATTATAAAGGGCATTTTCGAGAACTTTAAATTTTGTAAATTTTGAACTTTCCTCTTTTCGGGTTTTCTTTTCCTCCTAATGGATCATGTTTGGTTTCACCTTATTGGAAATTTTAATCCAGATTTCACATTTGCAGTTCTTTCCATCGTGTGTCTTTAGTTCCGCTTATGAATTGAACCACAAGAGTAGGTTTCTGCTTATTATAAAGGGCATTTTCGAGAACTTTAAATTTTGGAAATTTTGAACTTCCTCTTTTCGGGTTTTCTTTTCCTCCTAATGGATCATGTTTGGTTTCACCTTATTGGAAATTTTAATCCAGATTTCACATTTGCAGTTCTTTCCATCGTGTGTCTTTAGTTCTAAAATTTTAGAGAAAACTTAAATTTTGAGGGTTGTTTCACCCCCTCCTCCATTAAGGTCTTGTGACTCTTGGTGGCTTTAAAGGCTACGATTTGGGTCTTATTAAACACATTTCAGCTGATAAAAATTTTGTTAATGATTTTTTGTAGTTTTTTCATAATTTAATCTTCCGACATTTTAAATTATTTCTTTATTTCTAAAGAAAATTTCAAAATTTTCAAAACACGTTGAATAAACTGAATTTATGCAGATTGCAAACTTCGTCAAAGGCTTCAGAAAAAATTATATATTCGAAAAGGCATTGTATCCTCTCTTCACTCCCTTCCCCCTCCCCCTTCCCCTCCCCCTTTCCAATGAACTTTCGCTTTTACTGATTATTGTTACTTGCGTCATACAGCGTGTTCCCTGTCCATCTCCTATTTTCGCTCCCTCTTCTTCGAATGTAGGCAACCCGAGATTACGGCGCGTTAATTTCTGCCTAACTGTATCCTCGAAGGAGTCGAAAAAAAAAACAATATCCCAGCTACCAAAATGTTTAAACTTTTAACCGCGTAGAAATTCGGTGGCGAAAAATTGAAAATATAAAATAAGCGTAAGTCGTAGCTTGAGCGAAGAAAATGAAAGGAAATTTTTTCATCATTGCGAAAAAAAAGTTGCTCTTGCGGAGCATTATTTAATCGTTTTTCCCCTCGAGATGCGCCGGTGTACGGAGACAATTCGTTGGATTGGGAAACGTCGTTGCGAAGAAAATTCGTTTCGTCGATTCCGTAAATGCGAGGGGGTAGCGTGAAATGCAGAATCAACGTATTCGAGAAAACGACGCGTACACGGTACATGGTCGATGTGGCCCGAGCGGCGGATGGGTGGAAGAAAATAAGAAAAAACGACCGCATTCGTTAAATAATTCAAGAGAATAAAAATCACGCGCGCGTAAATTGTAGCCCCGACGAGACGGAGTAAAAATTAAATTTTCATTAGTCGCCACGCAACACGGCTGCGATACATGTGCGAGGTTTTTTCCCCTTGTTTAGTAGGTTATGCCTGTGGACCAGCGTTATATCGGTGCCTGAAAATAGTTCAGACTTGTGTGTACTTTCACTCGACTGCGTAGTTTTATACGTAATATCTAACCAATCATTAATGTCAGATTGCGTATACGACGAGTATATAACGATGTATAATTTCGTTGGTATTGATAGATGAGCTAGGGAAAGGTGAAGGCAGAGATATTTGGTGTTTTCGCGATGGGCGCGTTTTTTTCCTCTCGTACGAGGCTACTGGAGCTTAGTTGGTGTGGTCGAATGGAATATAGTTTGAATATTGATTACGCAATGCAGTTGCCAAAACGATACGTGATCTAAGTGCGCCAAAATGTGGCTGCGTAGGTTGAATTTTAATTCAACTTACTCGGTACATCCGGTGGTACAGAATGACCGTTAGAATTGGTACGTTGGTGGAGTACTGTGGTTGCAAAAATTACCAAAGTTCTGTATCAACCAATACGAGCGGAATTACCAAAAGTTTCGAACCTGCGACTCTGGTCGCTTTAATTGCCAGCTTTTAATTCCATTTTGAGAAACGTACGAATAGCTTAATTGGGCGGTCACCATTTCTAGCCATCTTCAAGGTCTCGAGGTAAATTTCGATTCATCGGTGCTCGGGCTACAATGGAAATGGTAATTGGTAACGGCGACGTGCTCATTGTGCATGTAAAATGAACAGAAAAGCTTTTCCTTGTTCGTAAACTTTTCCGATATGCTATTTCGATACCGCATTAACGAGCAAAATCAGAGAACGAAGGCGACCAAGTCGACGGGATTTATTTCAATTGTATTCTCGTATCCGTAGGCGATGCGTAAAAAATAATTTTCGAATTTCTAATCGCAAAGTGTTATCGTAGGAGGGAGTTTCGCGTGATGGATTTTCGATATTTCGACTATATACGTGTGGACTAAAAGAGTTCGTGTTTTTTGCATTTTCGTGTAATTTTGTTTTTTTATCGCTTAGATCAGAAACCACGAAACATGATTCGAGTGTGATCATTTTAGGTTCTTCACCTTGAACGATTTTTGTTTCTTTATTTCGGCCACGTTGGAATATATTAAGCTCACGTGTGTTCGGATGTAGCGTGTACGTGGATGGTTGTGAATGTAATGGAAGATCGATTGCGATCTTGTCCTTTGGTTAGATTGCACGTTTTGATAGGAGAATGGGGATTCGATTTTATGTTTGTAATTGGTACGAACGTGTACGTAGTTTATGTGAGAATTTAAGTTCGAACTATTCCATCGTGAAAAAAAATTGATAAAAATTATTTGTACTTTGATGGTTTTTATCGCTCGTAGATTAGTTAACATAGTGACAAAGAAGTTCAAATCTAAACAATAATAAAAATTCCCATGGATTTAATGTAAAATGCTCTCCACGTTTGTAAATAATTTGGAATATTGTATTTTGTATGATAGCAAACACCAACATGAAACTGGTTCTTCCTTGCTCTGTGTAAAAGCCACCTCAGCTGTACCAGGTTGCTCGGTGTAAAATTCGCCTCAACTCTGAGAGGGGTTTCCGCTGAGGGAAACCCCACTAGGATGTTTACCTCGGAGGGACTTGAGAAGGCCTTAGATTATTATGGTGTTCAGAGTCTTAAAAGTTAAGACATAATCTTCCTTAGTGTAGTGTCGTGTAATTTAATCTCTTCGCGTTCATTACAAATCAGAAGTGTGATAACCATGCAGCCGAAAGAAAGCGTGGAAAGCCTCAAAAAAAATCTTACTCTTGCAATGAATTCGAAGGAACATGAAGGTGTTATGGAACAACGGCCACCAGAGCACATTGAGGTGCATTCTGTCGGCGTTGAACATCACCTAGGAGTTTCAGTGAAGAATTAAGATCCCAATCCGGATCACTCAACAGCAACAGTAGACGTCTGGACGAAGAAGTGCACACCTTACGTAGTGTAACTTCGAGTACCAGAAGTTCTTATATATTAGTGTATCTCATCTCATCGTTCAGATACAAGTAGGCGATTTCCATCTCCCCGTTTTTGTTCTACTCAGGATCGATATTATTTAAGAAGTTTCTCCAGCAAAGTGGAGTGATTATGAGATGTAAAAAAGAAGGAGAAGAAACCGTTGCACGTGTAATCGATGGACTTTCAGGTGTGGCCTTATAGGCGACACACAGTGGGGCCGATTGGGATTCTAGGTGGGAAAAAAATCTAACATTCGATTTTCTGGTTGAAAATGCGTCATAAGTTGTGTACATCCCTCCTCTATAAGAAACAAGAGCTACAAGAGCCATAACTCCAACTGTAGTAGTCATGGAAGGAGATGAGTAACACAACCTCCTACCTCTTCGCTCAAAATATCCTGCTAATGCGAAAACGCTGATGTATGACTAATGATTTCGTGGTTTTAAATTCACTGTTGGGGGGGAATGATATTTTTTCATGAAAATACGTCAAATAATGAATCATTTCAGGGTGTTTTTTTTTTTTACATATCATCATAATTGTGTGAGAATTTTTTTTGTTTTCGTATTTTTTTGGTGTTTTTTTACAATTTATGTTACCTACAAAACCAGAGACCTTTTCAGACCTGAAAGTGGCGACGCGACGTGGTGTTGTGCGCAAAGTGCTCCTTTACACATCTGTTTTGATTTCAGTTGCGCCAACTTGCGCCGAAAGTAGGTTTTTTGGGATTTTATGTTAACCCTCTGAATGCACACTCGAAAAATATTAAAAATTAGCTACAGCATTACTATTAGGTCTACAGATGAGAGGGTATGGTAAAAATTTCCTTACATCGTGGCTACTACAACATGATAGACAGTTTATAGAAGTGGTGGAGTAAACAAACAGTGTTACCAACTACCGCAAAAAAAGGACTTGAGCAAAAAATTTTTCATCGTCTTAAAAATTGGGTCATCTTTATAAATTCATCATAAAACATATTATCGGGTTCCATTTTTTACAAAATATATTAAAACTTTTTTTTTTTTTTAATTTTAATTTTTACAAGAAAAAATTGAAAAAGAAAAAACCTTTGGTCACACCCTCCTCCGCCAAACATGAGAGGAAAAATTCGATGAATAGCGTATTATGCTAAGAAGCTGAGGAGGATTCTCGCACGCGAGCGTTGAAGTACGTCGCGCCTACCGTATTGCCTATAACGCTCCTTAAATGTTTGAGTTGGTAAATTTCACCACGTGTGCGTTTTGAGGGTTAAAATTTATTGTTTTTACACGAAAAATCAGTTTTTTTTCTAATCACATTCTTAGCATAAGTTGTTGAATTATTTATTAATTTTTTTTTTTTTTTTTTTAAATAAAGGGTTTTCAACCCCCTTTGGATTTTTCTACTTTTTAAATAACCAATTTTCTCGAAACTGGAGCTTTTGGTGCTCTGAGGAGTTGAATTTCCAATATAATTTTAGCATAAATACATATGATTGAAAAATCAATAATCACTTGTTCGCTTAAAACTCAATTTTCCAAAAATTGGTGTTCTGGGGCTTTTTGAGGAGTTGAATTTCAAAAATGATTTCAAATTCAAATTTAGCAACCTCAAAAATATATTGCACAATATAAATGCATTGTGCTTCTTTTGAAGCTCAGTTTTCTGAGAATTGGAGTTTTCAAGACTTTAGGGGCTTTTTGAGGGACTATATTACAAAAAAAAAATTCAGATTCGAATTCAACGACCTCAAAAACATATAGTTCAACATGAATGAATAATTTATTTCTTTGAAGCGTGATATTTCAAAAATTTTGCTTTTTTTGGGGCTTTTGGAGCTTTTTAAGGGGTTGCATCACAAAAAGAATTTCAGATTCGAATTCAGCGACCTCAAAAATATATAATTTGATATGCATAAATAATTTATTTCCCTGAAGCCCAATTTTCCTAAAATTTGGGCTTTTGGGGCTTTTTGAGAGGCGGAAGGAAAAAACTAATATCAAATTCGAGTTTAGCGACTCAAAAAACATAAGGTACGCTTATTTAACCCTCTGATGGCACACATAAAAGTAATTTAAATTAGAAAATAAAAATTGTGCTGAGTCACTCAAGAAATTGAAATATAATATGTTATTGTGCTCCCTGAAATGCAGAATTTCATTACAAAAAAAATTGCATAATATCAAAATTGAAGGGGCAGCATACATAGGATAGAATAGAACAGTTTTTGAAAATTTATAGCTCCTTCAATATTGAAGATAGGCAATTTGTTCTTCTATGTTTTTTTCTTGCAAATCTTTCGAACTACAACATAGCATGGTTTTATTTTCAATTTTTGCGACCTGAAAAATGCAATGAATAATTTACATAAAAATTCAGAAGTAAATCTGCCCCTTCAAAAATTGATGTATGCAACTAACACAGATTCCCAAACTGAAGAAATTGTGGTAACGTTCAACTATGAAGGGTGCACAGGGATGAGCAGCCGGTTACGCCGGAGCGCAGCGAGTTTGTATTACCGATGGGTGAAATTCACCCATGTGTGCCAATTAAGGGTTAAAAGTAAAAAAGTTACATTTTCGAATTTTGTCCACCTAGATTTGCAATCGGCCCCACTGTGCGGCAGCAACATCGGATAATTACTGAACGCCCGAAAAACTTTTTGAGCGATGTGTGTGTAATACATATCTTAACACTTAACACTGAAAAACGCTGTCTTCATTGAAATAATTGCAGCTTACGAAAATTTGCGAAAATTATTATTCATCGTAAGTTAATGATAAGAATGTCCGAGAAAATATGAACCAGTTATTCTATTTTAAACTTCCGAAGTCATAAAATACTACAATATGAAATTAGTGTAATTAATGAACACCATTGACATTGAACTTGTAATTCGAGTGAATATGATGCATAATGTTGAAAAAAAAATTATAATGTATGCCATATGTGAGTCATATTGTTTAGCTGAGTTTTCATTTGAAACCTATCTGATTGGGAAGGAGAGGTCGAGGGAAGGGATCTTTACATTTTTGCGTTTTCGGTCATTTGTAATTGATTGGGTCCAAGTCTATTATATTCGACAATATGGTGCTCCGGGAGTTAATGGTTTCAGTAAGGAAGATGATGATTGCCTAAACATAGTACATCATTGTTATTATGGTTTTCTTGCCCCAAATGAGAAAGGGCTAGAAATATAAAATTTTGAAAAATATTATTTTCACCTTGATATTGGACAATTTTGAAAATTTAATCTCGTTATCAAGGTCAAATAAAGATGTACTATTTGCACTAAAATGTATAGAATGTAGTGTACTTCGGTTGATGAAAAAAAAGGTAAGGTTGAAGAAGATAGGTGGGCGATATGAAAATATTGGTGTTAAAAAACCAGTGATTAAAAAAATTAATTTATTTTTTTTTTTTTTGGTTTTCATGAGTAACTTCGGAAATTTCGTTATCAAGGCTTCCTCAAAAAATTTCTTGGTGATAATAAATGTGTCCTAATAAAATGATGCAGGTGTGCACCTCCAAGATAACTTTGATATCGAGATAAAAAATACGAAATAAACTTGAATATTTTTGATTCATTAGAAAATTAGTTTTGAAAAATGAGTAGGTTCAAATTTTTCAAAATTATTTTTTGGAAAACCAACAACAATGCAAAAAAATCAAAATTTTCATCTCTGTATCAGGTTCACTTTGGGGCTCCCTACCCATCACATTGTGTAGGGGACAAGTTTCTCATCACTAAGAAATTATTGGGAGTGGCCCTTGGTGTGGAAATTTCTAAAGTTATTCATGGAAAACTGAAAAAAATCACATTTTTTATCGTGTTTTTTGATATTAATATCCTCGTATCTTCTCACCTATCCCCTTCAACCTAACCATTTTTTTTATCAGTATAATGACGCTATATTTTTTTATGAAATCACGAACAAAAATTTCTGGTCATTTATTCTTTCTCTACTGCTCCTCTCAAAATTTGAGTAAACTGCCATTTTGAAATGGATCGAAAAAACAAAAAATTATTTTTTTTAGCCTTCATGTGGGGGGAATTTCTTCTCCAAAATTTAAGCCACATACATACCCTTGATTAAAAGATGGAAATTTTCAAAATGCTCACTATCAAGTTGAGAAAACATTTTTCAAAATTTCATGTTCCTGTCCCTTCAGCACATGGGCCAGGCAAACCACTATATCGTTGATGTATTACATGTGGCCTATCACTCTCCTTACTACAGTCATCTACCCCTGGAACACCCTGTGTAACGTATATTCACGTATCTATCCATCTTCCTGACTCGTCGCGCTGGCGGTAATGGATGAAATTCGCTCAAATTTTGACGAAAGGATACTCATAGAAATACAAAAGAAATATGTTTTTGTTTTTTTGATTCACCTCAAAATGGTGGTTCCCTCAAATTTTGAGAGAGGCTGGAGGAGAGGAAAATTACTTAAAATTTTCATTTTTGGTCTCATGAGATAAAAGCAATTGAGGACACCGACATATCCGAATTTCAGCATCTTAATTGAATTTGGAGGGGAGTTAAGAATCATAAACAACTTTTTGAGGAAGTTTTGAGTCATGAAATTCCTTGAATCCTCCATATCTCCTCATCAATTTGACCAAGAAAGTTCAAAGGTTGAATGTGAAGTTAATTTGAGCACGGAATATGATCTCTAAAATTTCACTCAAAACGGATTCAAAATGGCGTATAGTTAAAATTTAAGCAAGACCTATGTCATGACTTGAAAGTGTACAAATTTGTTTTCAATTACCTATGAAGTTGATTATTACTTGTTTGAGCATATCGATTGACCAACGAAACGTGTTGATATATTTTTTGTCTAATAAAGGATTTTATTTGTTTTTTTTTTTACAGCGAATAGAATGGACGCCGAAGATGGCTCATATCGAATTATGCAAACTGAAAGGAAAGAATGACGTAAGTACACGGTCGATTTGTCAACATTTAAGTAACGATTAAGCATAAGTCTCGGTCTCGGGTATAGAAAGGTAGAAATGTGGCGCGATTAAGTCGACTTTAGATTTAAACGAAGCTGGTGGTACCGCTATTGTTTGCCGCGAATGTTTAGGTATAGAGAGAGAAAAAACAATCGGTCGATGTTGGAAACAATGATTTGGGTAATATTCGACGTTTTGTGTGGCGGATAAAGGCGTGATTTGCGAAGTGCAAGCTTTCGCTGATTCACGAAGCGGTAACCTTGATTCGAAGGAATCGAGTAAATGGAAAAACTGGCGATAATTAGGCGAAAATACGTTGGCGTGGTATACCGCTGCGAGGAAACAATGTTGATTGGATAAATGGCGGTATTGTTTTTGTGAGACGGTTTTTTTTTTTCGTGTTCTTCGCTGAGTCCTGTGGATGTCCTCGATTTGTCGGATTAGCCGATTGCCCCGCGAGCTCGGGGTTTTATAGGTGAGATGGTTAAGCGGTGCTGAGTGGTGTAGAGCAGATAATCGAATTGACCTAAATAATAAATTGCGCGGAATTAAAGACGACGGATGGGAATTAAGCGGAGAAGAAAATCGGCCGCGTAATTCGAGTCTGATGGTAGGAGCCGATTTAGAGGCGCGAACTCGTTTATGGGTAACGAGCGTCGAGCCGTATATGGAATATGTTTTAAAACATATACGCCTGAGTTATAGAGGGATACGAAGAGAGCTGGCATCGCGACGATATCATTACAAATCGAATGAAAGGAATTTGGCGGTAATAGGTTTTATGGGCGTTAAACGCGTAGCTGGTGGCGAAAATTGCCTTATTTTGTACGTGCCGGAAATGATAATAAGTCGCAGGCTTCGGTAATGCCGAGGAGTTTATTTCTTATTTTTTTGTAAATTTCTAAATCCGATTTCGGACGAGATTTTAATTCGAGTCGCGAGATGACAAAAATAATACTTATCTAGGATTGTTGAAAGAGGAGGTCAGAGGAACATGGTTTCCAAGAGTCGACTTCTTAAAAGGTCTAAACTTGAATTTTCGCAAGAATGTCTATGAGATGAAAACAGTGTCAGAGAGTAAAAAAGTTCAAAAGCAACCATGTTGACGAATTTAAAAAAAAATTGAAGAATAAATAGTGTTCGTGTTGTAAGAATGAAAGAATGCCAAGAATGAAGGGATGTCAAGCAAAAATTAGCCTCTGGGCATTTAATCTTTCCCGTTTTCTCCCTACCTCTAGTCTTTGTTGCAGTACATGATATGTTAATGAAGAAAAGTGAAGTACGAGTAAGTGAGAAAATTTGCCCAATTTTAAAAATGATAAAAAAATCAGAATAATCGAAGGATTATAGAGTACCAAAAAATAAAAAAGTGTACAAAAAGGAATTCTGCTTCAAAATAAAAAAAAAAACTCGTGAATGAAAAAGAATTTACGATCCAATTAAATGGGAAAATTTTTGGAAATGTGTTTAATAATGCAAAAAAGTCCTAATATTGGAGAATGCCAAAAATGAAAAAAAAATTCAAGTCTAAAAAATTGATAAAATCAAATAATATGAGAGACCATCAGAAAATTAAAAATTAAAAAAAAATTAAAAAATGTCGAAAAATGAGAAGGTGAAAAAATGAGATGTTTTGACCAGTTTTACTACTTTACTTTCTTCATTAACATGTCATGTACTAGAACAAAGGCCAGAGGCACGGAGAAAATAGGGAAGACTAAATACAAAGGAGGAGGCAAGTGGTTTTGAGAAAGCGAAACAGGATATCTGTTGTCTCTTCGCTGTTTTCAAGGAGTTGGGGGGGGGTTGAGGGAAGGGTAAACTATTAAAAAAAAACTCCAAAATCGATCGAAAAATTTTACTAGGCTAAAAAAATAATAAACATACAAGTTTGGAAATAAAGTAATGCGCTAATATGAAAAAAGTCCGAAATTCAATAAAATGGGAATGTTTTTGAAAAAATGTTCAATAATACAGAAAAAGTTACGAAATAAAAGAATGTTAAAAATAAAAAAAATAAAATAAAAAAAAAACAGGATTTCTCGAATAATAAAGGAGTCAAATAATGAGCGTATTAAACGAATAACGTTTGAAAATAAAGAAAAGCCCAAAAATGAAAAAAATCAGAAATCAAATAAAATTTTAAAATTTTGAAGAAATGCTCAGTAGTGCTAAAAATGTCCAAAAATTCAAAAATATTCAGGAGTGAGAAAACCAGTAAGACACAAAAATGAAAAAAAAATCAAAATTGAATAAAATGTGAGAATGTTGAAAAAATGCTCCATAATGCAAAAAAGTCCAAAAAAATGTATTATATAATTCGAGAGTGAGTAATTAAAGAGTGAGAAGCAAATGAAGTCCATACGTGAATGAATATCGAAGGCCAAAAAAAGGCCAGTGTTTTTTTTTTTTTTTTTTTTTTTGAGAAGTTCAAAATTCAGAGGAATGAGAAAATGCCAGAGAAGGAAAAAAAAAAGAGAAATTGCCGAAAGATAAATAAAGTTGAAAATGAAACTGGTTAACAAATTTTGAGAATTTCAAGAACGAAATAATTGAAAAAAATGTTCTTAAAATTCCAAAAGTGAAAAATCTCAAAATTTCAGTTTTATCGAACATTGAAAAAAATTAAAGGTGAAAAAATACGCAGAAAATTAAAGAAATAATGTAAACGTAAAAAAAAGGAAACTTGAAAAAAAGGTTGAGAAATAATGTGATGAGTAAATTTCGAAATAAAACAAAATTATTTTTTCATTTATTTTACACATATTTTCTTCATTCCTGTTCTTGAAATCGATTCATAAAATTTCCACTTCGAAAAGAGCAAAGATAATTTACCCATAGACGAAGTCACAACTCTTGTTAGTCTCGTGATGATCGCATCCGTTCACGATGTGGTGCAATTAAAGGCGAATTTTTATCCTCGATTAAACGAAGAAAACTCGAATCTCGGCGTTAATTAACGACATCCTGTTTAACGTCTCGGTACTCGACGATTTAATTCGTATTTCCGCGCCCGAAACGTTCGAAAACTCTAATACTCGATTTATGAAATTATTCGAAGACTAAAATCAACGTTCGTCAACGGATACACCTACTTGTGTTGACAATTTGGATAGCACGAGGACATGGATGTAGAAACCAGTTCTATCTTTCGATCACCTGTTACCCCGGAGATGTGCGGAAATTCCACCCATATTGGCGAATTGACGAAGGTGGTCGAAATGGGTACGCGATAAGAGTAAAATTTTTTTTTTCTCCGTTTCCAAGGACACTAAGACCTACGCTTTCGGTCCGTATATCGCGATTAAATCCATAAATCATACGAGTACCCGGTTGTATCCTCTAGGGCGATACATTTCTTATATTTGGCAAAAGCCGATTCCTCCGCCAGCCTGGTTTTTTAAACTCGTAAAAACGTGGAAATAAAAGAAGCCAGCGCGGTATTGGCGTACGATCGATCGGCTCGGGATATTTCGCGAAAGAGTTATTTTTACAAAAAGCGTTTTTTTATTGACTGCGAAACGTCAGAAATAATGTTTACTTATTCTTTTTATTCGACCGGGTACACGTATGTTTTATACATGTTATGATGGTCGTATACGGCGAGTTCTATTCGTAGCGGCAACCGAGTAATTACTAATCATTTTTTTCACGATTCGACGCGCTGTGCGTGGGAAATTCTCTTTTCTTGGTTTATTGAGAGGTTTTTTTATGTTTGGTGTCGAGTACCAGGTGCGGAGATGGGTGCTGACTAGGCACCCTTGTTCGGAAATCATCAAGCCGCGTAAAATCATTAGTCATTTTGATTTGAAGCGGCTTCTGATGGTGTGGGTTGAATGGTACGGTAACAGGAGCAGAATCTGAAGGCGGAAATGTTGATCGATAGTACATATGATACGTTATTTATTTCGCGTATGTAGTATGTAGCTTTGGACTGATGTGTGAGCTACGAGTAATGTACGAGTTGATCGAAATACGAGTCGGTTTTACGAATAATGTAACAATATCACTAAAAGTCATTGATTGTGATTGTAATTTTTCAAGTTTTGTACGAACTGCTCTTGAGAACAAACGATTTACGAGTTTTTTTAGTGATGAGTTGTACAAGTTATGAGCCATTTCGTGAAAAATTTACGAGTTTACTAAGTTACGACTGATTTTGAATGATTCGAGATATAAGCTGTGTGAAGATGCAGTAACTCGTAAAAAAATGGCTCGTAACTTGTGAAACTGGTAAATCACTCATCCTATCAGTCTTGTGTCATGAATCATAGTTTAATCACGAAATCAACTCGTACCTCATATATGCAATCAGTTGCTCTCAAAATTGATTTTAGCTCATAACTGATTTTATCATAAATGAATCGTGATTATGAGAGTAACTCATAACCTAAGTAACTCGTAAAAAATTGGCACGTAACCCAAGTAACTCGTAAAAAAATTGGCTCGTAACTTAAGTAACTCGTAAAAAATTGGCTCGTAACCTAAGTAACTCGTAAAAATTTTGGCTCATAACCTAAGTAACTCGTAGAAAATTGGCTCGTAACCTAAGTAACTCGTAAAAAATTTGGCTCGTAACCTAAGTAACTCGTAAAAATTTGGCTCGTAAGTTATGAAACTTGTGAATCACTCCTGAAACCATTCTTAAGAACATTAACATGTTACAAAGTAGTTCACGAGCTTCAAGTAAATTTTATGTTCAAGAGGAAGCCGTGAGTTTCTTGAAGTACGAGCGAATTTTATGAGCTAAGAGTCATTTTTAAGAGCAGTTGATGAGGTATAGGAGTTATAAGTTGATTTCGTTATCAACTTATGATTTATGACATAAGAATAGTTTGAAGAGTGATTTACAAGTTTTACAAGTTACGAGCCAATTTTTACGTGTTACTTTTACGATCATGATTCAGTTATGATTGAATCAGTTTCGAACTAATTGTTGGAGAGTGACTCGCAAGTTTTCTTAATCATAACTCTACAAATGTAAGAATGATTTACGAGGTTATGAGTCTGAGCTAATTTTACGAGCTGCTAGAAGAATTTTTTAAGTTTTAAGCTACAATTTCTACGATTTGCAAGTTGATTTTTCGAGTGATTCCAATTATGAGAGCAATTCTCAAGTCAAACTAGTTACGAGTACAGGCAAATTTTACGAGCCAGTGTTTCGAACTACGAGCTATTTTTGGAGTGGTTAAAATTATCAAAGTGATTCATTACTCCACCAAGTTACAAATTAATTTTGCAAGCATTCTACCAGTTTTATGAGCTAGTACTCTTATTTATGAGCTTTTTAGAAGTAATTCGAGTTATGAGAGTGATTCTCAAGTTTCACGATTATTAACTAATTTTACGAGCAATCTGGAAGTTTTATGAATCAGTTTTTCCATCTGCGAGTTATTCTTCAAGTGATTGTGATTATGGGAGTAATTTGTGAGACCACCAAGTTATGCACTAATTTTATGAGCAATCTATGATTTTTTACGAGCTAGTTTTCTTATCTATGAGATATTTTTCGAATGATTTGAATTGAAGTGAAATTAGAATGCGCCAAGTTTGAAGCTAATTTTACGAGCAGGCTACGATTTTTACGAGTCAGTTTTCCTGATTTTTGAACGATTCGAATTACAAACTAATTTTAAGAGCAGTCTAGATTTTTACGAGTTAATTTTTCCAACTACGAGATATTTTTTGAATGATTCAAATTAAGAAGCGTTTCATTTGTCTACCAAGTTATAAAATCAGGTTGAGAACAATCTACGAATTTTATGAGCCAGTTTATTTAACTACGAGATGTTTTTTGAGTATTTCGAGTTACGAGAGCTTTTTATAAGTTCACCAATTTACAAACCAATGTTAAGAGCCAGTCAGAAAATTTTATGAGCAGGTTTTTTAACTATGAGATGATTTTTGAGAAATTGGAATCACGAGAGCAATTCACAAGGTCACCGAATGAGAAATATATTTCACGAGTGATCAAGTTTTTTGATTATGACCATTTATTTACCATTTCGTGTTACAGAAGCAATTTACCAAGTTACGAACTTGTTTTATGAGCATTCGGTGAATTTTACCAGTAGGTTTTTTTGACTATGAGGTATTTTTGAGAAATTTTACATAATTACAAGAACGATTTACAAGATTGGCGAGTTATAAGCAAATTTAACGAGTTAATTTTAATGAGTATGAACACACATGTTGTAGTTTGTGGATTTTACAAGTTGCTTTTCCCTATTGCGAACTATTTTTTAAAGTATTGGGAGTTATGAATGTCATTTTTTTAGACTATAAACTTGTCGTGAATTTTTTTTTGAACAAGAAATATAAACTATATGCCAAATATATTTTTAAAATTAAATCTTTTTCGAAAGTTATGCCTTTTTTGGTGATTTTCTCATTTTTGGATAAGTTTTCTTTAGATTTCCATTGTTTTTTTTTTTTTTTTTTTTTTTTTATCTATCTATAGACTTGTGCATTTTTACATTTGTTGATTCTTTCCATTTTTAACTTCTTTTTAATTTTGAGGATTTTTCATGTTTGAACATATGAGTAATATTTTCAGACATTTGTATTGAGACTTTTGTTTAAAGACTACGTACACTTGTCTGTCCCTCTCAGTGATTGCTGGTCATTATGAACTTCAACAAAATTAGCTATGGTTATATCGATCATTATTTTATTATCTTATAATATTAATTACGTACAAATTGGCGATAAATGATTCAATTACCTTATCATATTATTTTATTTTTTATTCTTTTTTTCGCAGGAGGATTGTCAGAACTACATTCGAGTGGCAGCCAAAACAAATAATTCTCGGGCGTTGCTTGTATGCGGAACTCACGCGTACAAACCTTTATGCCAGGAATACGATATTAGCCAAGTAAGTTACGAAGATCTCATGTCGTGCTTCTTCGTAAACATAACGAATCCTAGTTAAACTTACTCGGTCATTCATGTTTGCCTATAGGATCCTCCGAAGCCTACCAGTTCGAGGGATGGCGTTGGGATGTGCCCGTTCGACGCAGCTCATAATAGCAGTATTATTTACACTGGTAAGTATCGTGATAGGCGTGACGTAGTATGTAAATAGGCGACGATTTTTACCACGTGTGAATTACGTTGCGATTTCAGATGGACATTTGTATTCGGCTACGGTGGCAGATTTTTCAAGAAGCGATCCGTTAATATTCAGAGAGCCTTTGCGTACGGAGAAATCCGATATGACGCAGCTAAATGGTAAGCAGCGCAACCGGATGATGAAGGAACGCATATGGAGAGATATGATTTGTTTATTTTGCTTATAGATCCGAATTTCGTGGGCTCGATATCGTACGATGAATTCGTGTTGTTCTTCTTTCGGGAGCCGGCGGTCGAATACATCAACTGTGGCAAGGTAGGCAACATGAGGCGTTTACGTAATATTAAATTTAGCTCGGGCTCGTTGCGCATACCAGAGCGATACAATACCGGGTGCGAATAAAAGATCGGTCGATTGTTTACACAATACGGTATTGGTAATTTGGCGCGCGACGAGGCTTTGTGAAGCGATCGAGTTTATTAACGGTGGTGGAATATTGAATAGAAGCGCGTCGAATAAAGTCATTAAGTAGTTTCTTTTTTATTAACCAATATTAATTAATATCGGAGATTTATGAAAAGCGCTCATCGGTGGTGGTGAGCTCCTCTGTGGTCTGCGACGACGAACGTTAACGATTAATTTGTCTTCGGCAGATTATTTATTCACGCGTCGGTAGAGTTTGCAAGAACGATAAAGGCGGCTCGTACATGTCTAATAATAAATTTACGACGTTCCTGAAATCCAGATTGAATTGCTCGATACCGGGAGAGTATCCGTTTTATTTCGACGAAATACGTAAGTACATTGAGGAGGCGTCTAGACGACGCGAGACGAAGGGGCGTTTTATAGCTGAGTTTTTAATAAAAATGGTAACTATTACAGCCTACTTGATTTAGGAAGGGATGACGAAGAGGGATCGTCATACATTTGGGTTTTAGGGCATTTGTAATCTTATGTCGACTGTCGAACTTTTCAGTGTACATATATATATACATTTGTATTTGTACCTTACTGCACCCAGTATGGTCTTTAGACTAGGGTGGTGCACTCAAAATAATTCTTCGGGGTGCTATAACGTTAGGTTATGAAAATTTCGTGTGTGATTCAATAGTGCTATCTATTACCTTACTATAAAACCAAAGGTGAATAGAAGTCTTTGCATATAGATAGCGCTGAACGCAGCTTACATATAAGTATTAAAATTTATGCGTTATTACGCCCATTTACATGAAAAACGATATTGTTGCACCCTGTTATTGGTTACAGTAATGCTGTGCAATAACGTTTTTTTTTTTCATAAAGTTGTATCTTCATATATGGGTCTTGGAAGTACGTTCGAACACCAGGGTGCAATAAGGTATTCATTACAAGTGTATATATATGTACATATAAAACCTTATGATCTATTAATGTAAAGATAATAGTATTTTTGGAAACCTTGCTATCTTTCCTATATGATTTGAGTCACGAAATGGTTTACGTGTATTTATTAATGTTAGTGGTAGTGCATATAACGAAGAGTATGCACGTGAATTTCCGCATGGGTTTCTGAACGTTTCGATGATACCAGCAGATACAAATATATGTACTCCTAAACGATCCGAGACTCAGTATACAGTACTATCTTTACAAAACCCGTTTTAGATAGTGAATAGATTGTAGCAAATTTAAAATGGGCCTCGAATTACCGCACCATACCTGTTGTTTTACTCCATTTATAATTTTTTTTTACCCATCTAGGCGTTGCTAGCTCTTAAAATGAAGGTGAATCCTGGGCTTCAGATTAGTTGTAACAGCTATGTATATATGAAGGTCTATTAAGGTAGAAAAAGGCCTATTTCTGGGAAGCTTACTCTCTCTTGGAGAACAATTTATGCATTTATAAATATTCCTGGGAGATGCACGTTGCAGAAAATGCGTCCGCTAATTTTCACATGGGTCTCGGAACGTCTCATAAATATACAAATTTGTAGTATACTTCTAAACAGTCCAAGACGTAGTATATGGTGCTACCTTTCTGAGACCCATTTCGGATTGGATCTCCAAGGAATTGTATTTAAATGCTTCCCAGTTTGGTTATAATATACTTTTACCTCTTCAGATGAAGGGTGGGTTTTGCATCGTTTGTTGTTGATTGTGGGCCTCAGATGGATAGTAACAGCTCTGTGTATTTATATATATAGATATGGTACGGTAAAGTCAGGCCCAATCTTGGAAATGCTGCTGTCCTTCTAAGACCCGATCCTTCTATACAAACGTTGGAAATCCTGGTTATGGTGCTGTCTCGAGGAAACCCACCTGGGCCTGACAAAGATAGTAATAAATTTGAAGCATGTCTCGTAAGAACCCTTGCATATCATTTGCATGCATGAATTTTGAATTTTTCTTATTCCTGTAAGGGTTCCTAATATGCTGTGTTGAAGTAATTCCAAAATCGGTCAAAATTCATTCCGAGAATGTTCATGTGAAAAAAGTATCCTACATATAGTACAGTAAATTTCTTAGATGGTTTTTAATATGATAGGGGAGGAGAAGGGTGTGTTACAAAATGATAAATAACATTATCTGCATATCTGAGGAAGCCTCCATTGAAAACTCAGCTCTAGTAACGGCTCCATAGCTGCTTAGAATTTTTTCATTAAAATGATAACTTTTTCGTTCGGACTTGCAGAAGACATAAGCGCCGTTATTAGCGGAGAGTACGCTGGTAGTAAGGAGAAGCTTATTTACGGCATATTTAATACGCCGGTGAACGCGATCGGCGCCTCGGCAATTTGCGCGTATTCGTTGAACAGCATTATGGAAGTATTTAATGGATTTTTCAAGGAGCAAGAGAACTTCAATTCGAATTGGTTACGCGTGCCGTCCTATAAGGTAATAATTGTTTTAACGCGGTTTACGAGGCGTGTACGCGAATACGCGCGTATTTATGTAGCGTGCAGTTGTAACGGTGTATTGTGACGTAGGTGCCAACGCCGAGACCGGCCAGTTGTTACAACGATACGAGGACGTTAACCGATAGCGTTATTAATTTCGCTAAAACGCATCCATTAATGGACGAAGCGGTTCCGGCCTTTCATACGCATCCGGTCTTCGTCAGGGTATCTTTACAGTAAGTTGACACCGTGTGGTTGAAAGGGATTATCGAGCGAAAGCTAATCTACGTGTGTTTATTTGTGCAGGTATCGGTTATCCGCAATCGCAGTTGATCCGATGGTGAAAACTATCAATGGGGAGAAGATCGATATTTTGTTTTTGGGAACAGGTATGTAAAGGCGTATGTAATTTGGTGATGGGTGAATGATTCGGTATTGACGTGGTACGGTAGAAGAGAGTGAAATATTTCTGGACTCGAAGCTGTAGAAATTCGATACCGGGGTGTTTCAGCAGGTTTTCAAGCAAGGTGTGAGATTCTAAAGATTTTATTTTTATGTATTTTTTAGAGGTTTTTTTCTATTTTTTTGGGTTACTTCTATTTTTACTCGATTTTTACACAATTTTATGGTTTTTGTGCAATTTTGCATTTCTTTATTTTCAAGCATTTATTTTTATTTCGGGACAATTTTTTTTAAAGAATTTTTTCATTATTGGTTTGCTTGATTTTTCTTAGTTTTTTTAATTTCCCGAGACTTTTTCTTTTTTTGTACTTCTTGTTTTATTTAACCCTTACTTCATTTTCAATGTGTATTGCACGCTGTTAGTTTCGTTTTGAAATTTGAAATTTCTTTAGACCAAATGTTCTCGAAGAAGAAAGAATAAGTGAATGAATGACCATGAAATTTGTATAGGCATACAGATATGGAGCTGGGGTAATACGTATCGTTAATGAAAATTAATTTCCAACAGGATTAATTAGAATATCATGGATAATCCTCCAAAAAGGGGGTGGGGAAATAGGGACTAGACAATAGGCTGGTATGCTTCAATAAGGGTATAAAATTTTTTTGAATAGCGGGTATACAAAAGTATAAAGGGGCAATAAATTTTAATAAAAGCCTTTTGTATGTGCAAAAGTAAAGTTATAAAATTGATTTGAATAGCAGGTATACAAAGGGAAAGAAAGGCAATAAATTTTAATGAAAGCCTTCTACGTATGTGTGCAAGGGTGAAGTCATTAAATTGTTTTGAATTGCAGGTATACGAAGGTACATATAAAGGGGTAATAAATTTTAATAAAAGCGTTCTATATGTGCCAGGGTAAAGTCATAAAATTCTTTTGAATAGCAGGTATACAATAGGAAAGAAAGGCAATAAGTTTCAATGAAAGTCTTCTATGTATGTGTGCAAGGGTGAAGTCATAAAATTGCTTCGAATTGCAGGTATACGAAGGTATAAAGGGACAATAAATTTTAATAAAAGCCTTCTATATGTGCAAAGGTAAAATCGTGAAATTCTTTAGAATAGCAGGTATACGAAGATATAAAGGATAGCAAGTATACAAAGGGAAAAAAGGGTAATACATTTTAATAAAAGCTTTCTACCTGCGAAAGGGTGAAGTCATAGAATTGTTTTGAATAGCATATAAACAGAGGTATAAAGGCGTAATAAATGTTAATAAAAGCCTTCTTCATATTCAAAGTGAAAGTTGTAAAATTGTCATGCGCACTCATCTAACTCAGCTTAGCTGTCTGGCTGAATTTTTTTATAGAATTTCTGGATAATATTCTCTATTTCTTGGTAGATTGTCCATTTTGCACACTATTTCACATTTTTAAATCAACCCATTTTCCATTTTGTAGACATTTTTTCATTTTATTGATCATCTCGTTTTTTATCACTATTGAAATTTTTTGCCCTTTCTTTCCTTCTCGAAGTTTTTCAGTATTTTTAAGAATTTTTTTCTTATATTACAGTAACATTAAAAAAAATCTTGCGTTTTACTAGTTTTAGACCCTATTTCGATTTTATGAATAATTTTTCAAATTTTTTTAAATTTTGAAATACTTTGGAATTTATTTTTTTGGGTGATTCTTCTGTTTTGCTTAGTTTTAAAGATTTCAACATTTTTGTAACTTTCTCAATTTCTAAGACTATTTCAATATTTCTGAATAATAGTCAATTTCGCATTGTTAGCTCATTTTCACATTTTGTATTATTTCTTGTAATTTTGAAGTTTTATTCCATTTTTTGAGCTTTATTTCTACTGCTCGACATATTTCTCTGTTTTTGAATTATTCATCCATTTTATGCTGTTTTTACTTATTTTCACCCGGTAAGATGTTTTCTTGTTTTTGAAAAGTATTTCCTATTTTTAATCGATTGTCATTTTAACACATTTTTCGCGATTTTTGGACGTTTTCCTATTTTTAAACTCTCATTGGCATTTTTTGAACAATTACATTTTTTTTAAATATATTTTAATATACCCCCTTCTTCACCCCCGCCCACATTTCCTGTCTTGGCATAAATCTCTCATTTGAGAAAATTGAAAATAATTTCAATCACTTTATCGCTGTTGGACACTTTTTTTATTTTTTTAAGCATTACCTGATTTTTGTCCAATATCTCAATGTTGAAACAGTTTTTCATTTTTAAACTTCATTTGCATTTCAATGAATTTTTTTATCTGCATGTTTGCTTTTTTTTTGCGCCATTATTTAATTTTTTTGTGTTACCTTATTTTTGAATATTTTATAGTTTTTGTTTTTTTTTTTATTTAGAATAATATAATCTCATTTTTGTTGAATATTTTCATTTTTGGATATTCCTTCTGTTTTTTGTTTTCTAACTTTTGATAACTTCTTCCATTTATTTTTCTTTGCATACGTAGTTCTTATTCTGTCTGAACGTTTCTGTTTTCAAAGAGTTTACTCGTGGGTTTTTTTGTTTTTTGAATTTATTTTCCCAAATTTTGAAAAACACCTTTTTCAGTAATTTTCTGCATCGGTATTATTTTGTATTACTTTTTTTTTTTTCATCTTTATTTTATGATTCGTTAAAATGGCGTTTTCAACTGCTGATGGTTTTTTACGCCGCTATCAGGGAGGAATAGTAGATTTCAGAGGAACGTTCTTTATACGTGTTTTAGTTATTTTTTATTCTTAAATTTTTTCATTTTTTTTCTCTCGTAAATTTTCTTTTGAAATGAAAATTGTTTCTTCGAACGTCTACTTTTTACAGCTTCATACGAATGACTGATGTCGATAGAACAAAACAGAAATTTTATGCCTCGATTTGGAATTTATTCAACGTTATTCGAGGTATTTTTAGAAGTTCGATAAAATACAGACGAAAAAAAAAAGACGAAGAAAATTATGGTAAAAATTCGATACAAATTGGAACAAAAAGATGAAAGATTACGATCCTAACGAATGTATTATGTATACCCTAACATTCTTACAATAAGGCCTGATAATTTGCCTACGTTACCTTCGAAGGGATATTTGTATTCGACGTAACCTGTACATGAGGCGAAGCATTAGGCAACTTATCAAACACTCCGGTATCACGAAGTCGGTTGATTATAGGCGTTCTCGTGGAACGTTAAATATGTACTCAGTCCTCGAGGGAGCGAGCGCTAGGTTTTTCGCCGTACCAGTGGAAGCCGCGGTAACGCTGGAAGACAGCTCTCTCATATTTCGGTCAGCGGTCGTGTAAAATTAACGAGCATTCTCGTCTTCGTAGCTGACCCGACGGTACGCGTTTAATTTATTAATAATATGAAAAATTCAACGCTACGCCGGGCTAAAAACGACGACTACGAGTGTTCCGTGGGTACTGGGTAGGTTGCTCGAGTATGTAGAATAGGTTAATCGAATTAGTCGACTCTGAGGACTCGATGCGATGATTTAATTACGCGACACTAGCTTCGGTTGATCGATTGCGGAGAAAAGTTTAGACGAGTCGAGATGAAAACTCGATGGAGCGAAGTTTCTAGATTGTAGTGCTCGGCGGTTACTTTAAGGGGTATTTTTCACGGCTCATTATGCGCTACGGTTGAAACAACGAGTGGAGTTTTTATCTGCGTGTAAGATATTATTTGCGGAATGCGTGTTTCGCGTAGGTGGAAGAATAATTAAGGTTGAGTTATTCGCGCTCCGGTCTTAATGACTTGGAATTAAGTAACGAGGTGAAGATGGTGATTGTAATGGTGTTTTTTTTTTTTTTTGCAGATGACGGTAAAGTTTTGAAGGTATCGTCGATAGTCGGGCAAAGCAAGTCAGACGTGATGGCTAATGTCATCGAAGAATTGCAGATTATCGAGAATGCACCGATAAGAAAATTATCGGTGGTTAAACCATCCAATTCGGAGCCGAAATTGTTGATTGTATCAGATCGTAAAATTCACTCGATACCATTGGAGAGGTGTAGTCGTCAGAAAAGTTGCATGTGAGTATTAATACAATTAAAATGCATTTTTCATGATTGAATTTTTTGATGTTAGTCTACCTGATTTTGGAGGGAGTGAGGAGTCTCGCAACTTTACGTTTCAAATTCATTTACACTCGACTATCCTGTATACAGGGTGGTTCACCTCTATAAAGTCACCTTCATAGCTTATATAGGGCTACTTATGTGACCCTCATGTATGATAGTTTGCCTAACCTAATTGTTGAAGGGGCCGAGATACCAAGGTTTGAAAAATATTTCTTCACCATAGCAATAACCAAATTTGAAAATTTTTACTCAGGTATCTAAATCAGATAAAAATATGCTGTTTGCGCCAAAGTGTAGAGTAGATGATGTAGTATTACTGATAAAAAAGTAATAGCAGTGGAGGGGATATGTGGGGAGAAATAATATTATTAATCTTTCTTTTTGCAGATAACTTTAAAAAAATGCTATATCGATTATATGTTTAAAATTTTTTTTTTTTAACCCTCACTTCATCCTCTACCTCATACTCTGGAGCGGATGCCTCTTTTTTAGTTCTAGAGGCTGAAAAAAAATTGTTATTTTTTATTTTTATTTTTTTTTTTCAAATAAATTTTACCACGAAATCCAAGCTAAATAGGAATGTGTAATTAGCCCTCAGAGGTGTTGTATCTCACGCGGTATTACTGAAAAAAAAAAATGGAAGAAATGGAGATACTATCATTACAACCCTGCCGGTGCCCCTAGCCATAACTGCTGTACATGGCACGTAAAAGAAAAAAAATGGAGAAAAATAATGATTTTGGCTTGTTGCCTATTCAAATATCCAAAACATACCGTAAGAATTGAGACGTCTGAGAAAATGTTGAATCCGAGTAACTACCTATAATTAAAAATTAGGGTATAGTCTTTTTGTACACTGCCCCCTCCCTCTCTCTCTCTCTCTCCCTCCACCTGGAACCTCCAAAAATCTAACTAAGCCACTGATCATATATCCTAAGTAAATTTTATCTTGACGACTTTGAGCAAGGAATAAGAATCCGAAAAAAAAATTTAAAGACAAATCTGTAACAAAAATGTTTTTTTTTTTTCGTTCTTTAAAGGCGTCCAAGGATTTACAAAATATGAATTTTTCTCAAACCTATCTGCAAAAAAACAATATGAAAACATTACACATTTTCCATCACTGTTTACACTTTTTCTGTTATCTCCCGCTCCCCCCACTCCTATGGTACTTATTTTTAGTTTGTAGTAATACATTAACCCTTTATATTTTAGAGCTAACCGCATATTATTCTTGGCTGGCTTGAATTTTGGGATAGAAACTTACAAAAAAAAAATGAATGATCAAAAACAAAAAATTTTTTGGCCTTTAGAGCGTTGGAAGAGGCATTTATTTTAAAGGATAATTCACTTCTTACTAGCTCAAGCCCCCCCCCCCATCCACCTTAAAAAACAAACATGACCTTGAGGTTGCATTTGGAACGTTATACGTGTTGTAGCCCCAATGAACATGTAAGTTCACATTTATTAAATTTCAGTTAATCAAGGCTACTTAAGCATTCATCAAATTTTGAGTATTCCTATGTCTCATGAAAAAATGTGCGTATAAAACTCGAATTTTGTGTGTGAAATCAGTTTCGATCTGCAATATGACTCCTCAAGTTGCGATCGAAATGGACTCGAAAGCATGTGTACCAAAATTTGAGAGATACAGTAGTTCAAATTCATTGATTATAGACTGGGTGTGGGTCATTTTCGATTTTTTTCAAAAAATGGAGAGGCATGGTCGCAATAATAGTTGAATGGTCTCAAAACGATGTCGTAACATTTCAGCCCTTTAATTCAATTTTTAGGTTCCCCTGCCCCTTCAAAAAAATAGAGTTCAAATTCTAAAATTTTTATAATTTTCAAAAAAAAGCGATTTTTTGGATAAATTAATTTTTTTTTTCATGTTACAAATTCATATTTTGTCATCCAACGATTGAAAAAAAATTTAATGCCTTTTTAAAAAAAATGTAGGTTTAAACAGTTTTTTACTTTTTTCACGAAGCGATAATTTTGGTTATTTTCAAAAATTATCAAAATACGTAATTACTACTCTTGTGCTCAATACTGGCTCAATTTGAGATTTTTTGGACCCAAGAGTCGAAATATGCTGCATTTTTGTTCCACAGGGATTCCTAAAGTCTGAACTTTTAGATACTAAAACATCAATACACAGACTTCCATTGTAATATTTTGGAAAGATTTGTGGGGTACATGGGGTACAAATTGAGCATCTTTTGAGTCCCAAATAGTCTGAATTTGCCCATTATGTGCACCAAAAATTTTGCTTTTCAAAAAGAAAAACTTTAAAATGGTTTAGACCTAAATTTTCAAAAAATTAGGAGCTAATTTATTTTTCAGTCTTTGGATGATGAAATATGACTTAGACAGGTAAAAAAAACTTTAATTGCCGAAATATTCTTTGTTTTTAATTTTCAAATTTTTTAAACTTATATTCCATTTTGGAAGGTCTGAAAATTGAATTAAGGGTTTGAAATTATTATATCGTTTTTTTTCGGTCATTTAACTACTATTATGAACACAGACCCTTGAAAAAAAAAACTAAATTCGAGTCAGAGAGATGGGAAAGAGTGGTGGTATAATATACAACATACTGTATTGGATATGAATGTAAAAAAATTACTAGCATTATCTGCAAGTCTAGACATGGCTGCTGATTTTTTTTTTCTTTGATAATTATTGCTATATGTTTTTATTTTATTATTTATTTTTTTTTTTATTAGCGAATGCGTCGATTTACAAGACCCATATTGCTCTTGGGACACGATTAGCAAGGAGTGCGTTAACTCGCAAGATTTGGATATGAAGAAATACAAGCATCTCATTCAGAATGTTACTCACGGTCAACATAAACTGTGTGGCCAACATGGTAAGTATCTCGTTATATTTGGTAGCTCTAGGAGCTCTCCTCGAATATTAAATTAATTCCCTCCTATGTTATTTCAGAACTCGAGCTAACGCAACCAGATATGAGTAATACTATCGAAGAGGACGATGAACATGGTAATTATCGGTGTAAAAATTATCGCGTGTATAGATTATCCGCTGGTCAGAACTACCCTTAAACATGATAAAAATGACTGAAGACGTAATTGAGCTTAAATAATTTGCGAATTCTGTCGCAATCGTTTGTCCAGCGCCGACAAATTATTTAGTGTTCTGACTGTGGAAAAGAAATCTAACACTATTACTCGGTTACATGTGTTTGAAGCTTGTAATATAACATCGTTATTTCATATTCGTAGGAAACGATGCGACCAAATGTCCCGTTTGTACAGACTGTAGCAGTATGGTGAACGCGTGTAACAATGGTACGTATATTGTCGGGGGCGTATAGTTACGCTATTTTTTTCGGCATGTTTTGTTTCGTCTGTGAATTGTGTAAATGAGTGCATGCGGGCTATGTTTCTACGCCGCTTATTTCTTTGTGCGTGTAAACTACGAAGTCACGTTTAATTTGTCAACCGTGAAATGGATATTATAGTATCGCGATTTAATTAAGTTTTCGCTCCATTGTTCGATATTTCTTACTTGCGAAGGGAGGGAGGTATAGCGTTATTTTGGACAAAATAATTGTAAATTTTTGTCACGGATTTTGAGCGCATGAAATTCGATGAGATTTGAAAAAAAAAAATAGAGCTTCGAGTGTTGGTGCCGTGCCAAAGTGGATAAATTGAAGGTGAAAAAAAGCAATTTTTCCGTAATAATGAATCAAATTGGCAGAAAAACAAATGATCGAGTATTTTTAGTTTTCACATGTTTATATTTTTTAATCGAAAATTTGATCGTTCACGAAATTATAAAAATCGAAAATCGAAATGAGAAAAGAATTTGTGATTAGAGAAATTTAAGACTCTAAATTTTTGTCACATGACTCTACAAAAACTACTTTGCAAAAAAATAAAATTATTTTCAATTTAAAAATTAAATCAAAGAATTTGGAAATTTTGATTACCATTCAAAGGTCTCTGAGTGAAAATAATTTAAAAAATTAAAAAAAGAAAAAAAAATTTGAAAATGGATGCCATGAATATTAATGAAAAGTCGATAAGGGGAAAATATGTTTATGTATATTATTATTGATGAAGCCATAGATTAACCATACATAGATAGCCCACCGTACGTTAAATTTTTATCACTCAAAAACTGAGTTGGAATCGTTTTTTGCTAATATCTTGGAAACAATTCAAGATATAGGGCTTGCAAATGACTCATTTTAAAGAGATTGGAATAGAGAATCATTTAATTTTTCTAAAGTTACTCCTGTCCGTTTACTTTTGCAATTAATTTCGAAAAACGATTTTTTTACTTTACTATGAATTATCTTAAAAAGTAAATCAATAACGATTGTTTTTTAATAGTGAAACACATTCAGAATTTTATGCTCTTTCGAATGAGCTACTTGAAAAGTTTCTATCTATATTCTTTCTTGAGATATTTGCAAAAAACCAAGCAATAAGTCTAATTTATTCTTAGTACTGGAGCTCATTCACAGAGAGCGCTCTAAAAAATGAATTGGTTTTATTAAAATAACTCGAGACTCACATCGATGGCAATAATATTTTAGTATTGAATCATGTATAAAATGTTAAGCTCTTTCGAATAAGCCATTTCCGAACACTCTAACTCAATTTTTTGCCTAGGTATTAATAAAAAACTTTCTGGCTCCTTTTTCAACATTTATGAGTGATAAATTCGATATACCGGTGGGCTATCTATGTATGGTTAATCTATGATGAAGCTTAATTTACTTTCATCCAAATTACATTAATTCAGGGTAAAGTACCATATTTTTCGCACTCTTTAAAAAATACCTACCAATAGTAATATTACGGTAACTTACCAAAATTACATACTGTGCCCATCACTATGTATTAGTGTTACCAATCATTGTAGGAAATACAAATGTATTAACATAATTGGAAAGTAATTCCAATCTTCTAACTATAAGTTCGAACAAACTTTGTTCTAAATATCGCAGTTTTCTTATCTCTCTGTCTCTCTATACATTAAAATCAAAATGAAATCGGTTTTGAGATGCGCGCGCATCCTTGTTTGGAATAGCAGGTATAAAAGGTATATAAAGGATAGCACGTCTTAACAAAAGAAAAAAAGGTTGTAAATTTTAATAAAAGCCTTGTACATGCACAAAGGTAAGTCATAAAATTGTTTTGAGCAGCAAGTATAAAAAGTATAAAGTATAGCAGGCATACAAAAGGAAAAAAAAAGGTAATAAATTTCAATAAAAACTTTGTACATAGGCAAAAGTAAGCGTAAAGTTGTAAAATTGTTGAAAATGGCAGGTATACAAAGGTATAAAGGGGCGAGCCCATCCTGAAAGAGGAACTCTTGGTGGGGGTAACAAATAAGAATATAAATTGGGTTGTGCAGTTTGGAATGTAGCAGTACTTGTTTGATAAAATAAGTTTTTTCTTCATTTAATTTTTATTGCGAGCCCCGAAGGGTCCGAAGGGGCGAGGAGGCACTAGTAATATTGAAAAAACTAAACCTCTTTCATTCAATCCCATGTTAAATTTCCTCTATTTGCACTTTTGCACGCTGATAACGATGACTGTATTTGCCACGAATTGAACAGAATACCAAAAATGGTCGTTCCGTGCATCTAAGTGATTCAGACACAATCGGCGAAAAAATCTCGTTTTCTAACGATTTAAAACTGATTTTTTTAAATGCAAAGAAATTGTAAAGCAGCTGAAATGAATTTATCAGCCTTAAAAAGAGAAAAGAAAAATCTCTACTTTTAGCGCTTTCGGGCACCAAGTGTCTTCCTTCAGGCTTATTTCACGTATGATACAGGTAACAGTGAACTAAAGTCTAGGTGAAAGAGCGTGGTTGGGAACAGGGTGTGGTAAGGAGAAGCACAAACTATATTATGCACTCTGACAACTTGAACCTCTTACAGAAAGTTGAAAAACCTTCCAAATTAAATATCAGAGAAGCAATAGCCATGAAGAGCCATAAAAACAATTTACTTAAAGCAGGCCTAAGCTTCCTAAATGACATCCTAATTTCAATCATAAAATAATCCTCTCTTGCCATTCTTTCCACCACACCCATCCACACCCTCTTCCCGACCATGCCCTTTCACATAGACTTTAGTTTACTGTTACTTGTATCATTCAATAAGCCTGAAGAAGGACATTTAGTGCCCGAAAGCGGTGGCAAATGAAGCCATTGGAGGGGTAGAGATTTTTTTTTCTTATTAGAAAACTTCTTGACCCGAAAGTTATCATTTATTCTTATCAGCCTTAAAATTCATTAAAAGAATTTTTAAAATAATTTCCAATTTAGAAATTGTAGTTTAACTCTTATTATGTTATTAACAAATTGAGATTTTTGCTCTGATTGTGCCCGAGTCGCTTCAACGCACGGTATATTGAATTATAATGAGATTATCGCTTCGTTGATTTGTGATTGGTTGTGTACAAGTGACATGGACCCATCAAAAAATTGACCAATTATACGTATGTATGACTGTATAGGAGAAATTTCTGTCATTTGTTATTTTTTTGTGGTAACAGAGGTAACACTGTAATAGAAGTTATAAATATAAGTAACGGCACATATAGAAGCCCACTCTCTCATTGACTGCGAACGAGTGAACATCATCTATGGCTGGTGGGGTTGAATAGTGAATACCTTTAATTTCATCTGCAGGTATTAAAGTCTCAGCCAGTCCACATTTAGTCGAAATGTCTTGTTTTCTTGAGATTTCTAGTATTTAAAATTACCTCGATTGTTGTTTTTCCGAGTGCAAATGAAGTACAAAAAAAACTTAATAAGTGTAATTCGTTTATTGCTTTGCTTATGTATTCTATTTTGATTTTTTTCCCTCAAAAACTTATCATAATGATTTTAGATTATGGAGTTTATCTCTAGAGGTTGCCTTCACCATTGTCCACTGCAAAACATAAGGATATGATAGGTAACCACTTTTTCCTTGAGAGGGCCCATGACAGAGATGTCACGATTCTCGATTAATCGTGCGATGCTAATTAATAATCGTTAATAATCGACAGTACATCGATTAATCAGCCGATTATTTTTTTTCTTTGGCTTTGTAACAATACCCGGAAAATGCTGAAAAACTATTGGACGAAGTCAATGTTACGTCACTTTTTTTAAAACACTCATAGGTTAGCACTCATTTCTCTTTGGGAGATAGCTCGCTCCATTCAAGTTACTCTGTGAAATTGAATTTGAAATTTCGTAGCACTAAGAGCCGATTAATCGATTGTATCGATCAGTAATCGTTTACATCTCTGGCCCATGAACGGAGTTATCTCACTTGAAAAGTGCCCTACGTTCACCTCTGAGCCCTTCGGAGGCTCTTTATGCGTCTACCTCTCAAAGATACTTTCATTTGATATTATCAAGGAGGTGATTTCTTACAATTGTTCCCTCCACCCTCCCTCGCCTAATTCTTCACTAATGTTGCTAATGTTGGTACACATTTTGTATTGAAAGGAATTGCTACATGGACCCATCCAGAAAAAAGTTTTGGGAATTGGCACATCATTACCCCCTCCCCCGCCCCATTCGGAAGCCACTGTATCGTTAGTTGAGTTGCAAATTATTGTATGTTCAAATTTTGCTTGAATCACATCATAAATGTAAATAAAGCGTTCCACATTGATAAGAAGATTTTTACAAACAAGAGGGGAAACAATTTTTGCATCGTGTTAAATGGTAGTGTTGTCCGGTATCCGGGTACTTGGTATTTGGATTTTTTTGTTTACATAAATCCAGATATCCGGATATTGAAACCGGTTATTTCTAATAATGATAACAGACAGAAAATAATAATTTTAGGCATTATGGTATGCTACTTTGTTCGGGTAGTTGATCGACTTAGTAGGTATCAAATTTTCAAATTTCAGTAGGTTGCTACTACTCAGTGAAAATGTAGTAGGCCTGTTCAAAAATAACGATTTTTAGTTAAAGGTTGATGTCATTAGAAAGAGATTTTCATGCTCTTTCGCTGAGTATTATTCAAATTTATTAAAAAATACCCTTCCAGTATTGAATATTGCTCGATAAATTCAAATTGTCGAGAATAGAATCATAGAGCGCTTCTAATATTTCTTTAAGAAACTATACCCGGTTTATATCCGGATACACAAGTACTTGGGCAACTCTATTAAACGGTTGCAAAAAGTAGTGTGTCCAGATTTTGCTCGAACCTTCCTATCAATGTGAATGCTGACTTCACATTAATGAGAAAGTTCGAGCAAAATTTGGACAATATGTAACAATTAGCAGCTTAACTAACGTTATGCAGATTCATCCAATTGATTATCTCTCGTAATCTGTTGTTATTTATTTATCGATTAATCGATTATTTATTTATTTTTTCTTTGCAGAGGAACACAACAGCGATAAAATCGCCGTGGTTTACGTTACCGATACGATGGGCCTGATAATGGTATTCTTAGTGCTGCTAACGCTGGCGTTCGGCTTCGCCTTAGGGTACGCGTTTTCGCGGCGATTTCGTCCCGATTCTTACTCGAATGTATCACTTCGCCCGAATCATCAGTTGAATAGGTTAGTATCGCCTGGGTGTTCGTACGTGGGCAATCACTACGACGTTGAGAAGTGGTGATTCACGAGGACACGCTGTATAATGCGACGTGATATTACAGATTGGCGGACAATTCGGTGAATTTAGAAGGCGGTTCGTCTTTTTTACCACCTTGCTCGAATAACAAAGCTGCTACCATTAATTTGGTGTTGAACGATACGAAAAATCCGAACGACAAGAACGCCACGTTGGATAGTAAGACTTTGCAACGAGTGAAAAAAACGTACATATGAGACGAAGATAGTATTTACTCGTATATTTAGCTCGTGCATTGGTCGTGCATGATGTGTGGGTCGATCGAAAGGCATCTCATATGTACGGTTTTCAAGGGTGTTGCGGTTTCGTTGAAATGTCCGGCCGTGATGGGGGATTATGTACCGGTGAATTAGCATCTTGTTATGTTCTTCTTGGTTCCTAATGTTTTTTTTGAGATTTGTGTTATTTTGTATAGTAATTTTGTTTTTTTATCACCGCGTTGTATATGTTTGTGTGAACTTTGGATGTTTGTCGTTCAAGGAGTTATTTATTATTTATTTTATTATCCGATGTGAGTCATATTTTAACGTGTATGTTTTGTATTTTAAAGTTTTTTTTTACCGATTTGTACATTTGGCGTGTATAGTGGTTTTTTTTTATATTATGTTTTAATTTTTTCGCGAGTATATTTTGTATTCGTATTTACGACTGAATACCGAAAAGTATTATTCGCGAGGCGAATTTTTATACCTTAGGATTTATTTTGTTATTTTTTGTTTTTTATTTTTAATTGTATTATTTTTTTTTTTCTTATATAATTTATACTTATTATACTTATTACGAGTTTTATAGTGTCGTATAGTTTACGACTGCATTTTATGAATAGTTTTCACGCGATGGCGCGAGCTTTTTCGGGGTATCAAGTGGCACTCCAGTAGTGGACCTTTTATACGAATATTCGAGCTTCTCGAGTAACCCTGTCGCTTCGCCACAGCCCCGTTGCTGTCGCGTGGATATCACGCTTACCATATGGACATTCCATTTTTGGACGGGAACACCAATGAAGAGCGAATCGTCGAGTGGCGATTTTTCGACGGCTAAATGCTCATTAATCAAAATTTCGGGCCATTTTAGGCGACATGGCCAGTACCATTTGTGATATAATGTAGGTGTTTTTTTTTAAGAAGCTCTGGCGGGGTGTATAGTGTGTTATGTTACCCGCATTTGAAGGATGCTTTTGGAGGAATTTAGCATTTAATTTTTAACGTATAGGATTAAAATCCATCACGTGTTTTTTTTTTATCTTCGCGATTACGCCGGCAATATTTTATTTTTAATATTTTTTTTTATCGTGAATTTTTTTATATTAACGTTATAGTTTTTATACCTTGGTCTTCTTTTATTTTATGGAATAGTGACCTTGATGGTTGATATTGGTGCGGATTTGATTTTGGAGTTTTTTACTCCAAAGGCTTAATTAAGTTGGCATTTTATTTGGGTTTACGTACATGACATAATCGAATAAATTTGTTGATCAAATTTTAAACATATCGTATTGGCTTCCGTTCGTGTTTTGGAATATGATATTTTTTGTAACGGATGTATTTGGGATCTCATTACAACAGTGTTGGATTCATTATTGGTATATCGCTTTAAAATGGTAATTTTAAGATGTGCGTTGATTAAGATTTTTTTTTTTTGTTTATGAATAAGTTGAACGTATGGAAAGTACTGAAATTTTAGATTATAATGGAAAATTATATACCGTAGCGTATTGTTTTAGCGCTTTGTATTTTGTTGATTATTTTAAGTTCGAAATAAAAATTGAGTAAAGTTTATGATGTTATTTTTCATCGCGATATGCATGTTCTAAATTTAAATTTCGAATGAGGTGTCGAAAAGCAGTACCATACAGAGAAAATTCAGATGCCCAAGCTGTAAATATCATCCCTTCTTCTCTACTTGATCCTATCTCGATTGGTATTTTCGAATATCATGAAAGGCAACCCATACAGCAAATATTCATGTGTAGGTAAAATAATAGCTGAAAAAAACTGTAATGAAATTGAATCGAAGGTGAGAAAATGTTGAAGAATCAATATTTTTGAGCGATAAATAAATGATAAATTCGGGACATGAAGGTATCTTTCCATCTTCTTATTGAGTCTACATCGAGTATTGAGTTTTCAAACGCCATAAGAGACACGCCCATATCGAGAAAACTTAGGCACAATGCCACAAAAAAATTAAGAAAAATTAATCTCGGTACTAAAAAAAAAAAAAAAAAAAAAAAATGTTGAAATGTTGAAGCTGTGATGTTTTTGATAAATAAATAAACAAATATCACATCTGCACCAAAAGTATGTTTCTTCCCTCTCTCTTAAATGAGCAGTTCTTGATATTTTTGAATTCTGAGGCAAACCAGTGGAAAGACTCGTACAAAAAAATTCAGGCATAAAAAAGTTGAACTTGTGAAATTTTTAATAATAAATTAATGATCAATTCGAGTAAATAGGATACCCATTCCGGTCACTGGTTGCAGCTATCTCAAATGCTGAATTTTCTAACATCATGATGCCATAAAAATCAAGCTTATATACTCCGAGAAAATTCAGGACGAGAAATTGAAATTATATTTAAAGAAAAATAAAACCTTTGTAATACTGAAAAAAAAAATGGAAAAATGTTGCAGTTGCGATATTTTTTACGAATAAATGCATAATAATCGGGGTGGTGGATCCCCTCCCTCCCGTCCGCTATTTGGGCCTATCTTCAATTGCGCATTTTGGAATGCTATGGAGCTACACTTTGGAAGTTCTGAAATCGTGTTAAATATGAAGCTGAATTAAAATAGTGTCAGTTTAAATTACGAATACAAAACGATTTTCACAAATACGAAAATTATAAATGTTACACAATTTATTAATTTAAAATATTGGGACAGAATATACAATGAATGAAAATTATAACATCTCAACCACGATTATATAAATTCACCGGTACCAATGGACTCACTAATTACTCGAATTCAAAAATAAAACGTTCTACTTGCGAGGATTTCATTTCCACAGATGATTAAATAGCACCGCCGCTCTGAAACAAACAAAATACAGCGATGAGTTGCCGGTAAAATGAGATGAATGAAGAGCATAAAGGAAGAGAGAGAGAGTAAAATTACATTAATAATGTTGATTTCAAGTTCGTCAAGAGGAGCTCTACGATATCTCAAAGGTATCTGATGATATTCTAGCACAGGTCGAGGACCAGAATGAGCAGAGGTATTGGATTGACTGTTGTATCCTGCTGATTTGGTACCTAGGGAAAGAAGATGTGATGAGGTTACGGAATTAGGCACGAGAATTTAATATATTACCTTCATTTCCTCCTTTTCTGAATTTGATCATTGGTACGTGAGCTTTGACAGTCTGTAAACAGAGGTTTTGAGAATGAGTAAGTATTTTTGAAGCACGGTAAAGTGAATGATGGAGCGCAGAAATGTATATCTTACCGCGAAGGACCTCCTGCAGAATACCAGAATTTGTGAATTCATGATAAATATACGCAATGAATTCAATTAGAATTGAAAATTGAACGCTGATAGTGGAGAAATCGTTATTTTTCGTAAACTTGAAATTGAATGATAATTTTGGTAACTGATAACAACTGTTGTGAAATTACGTAACAGGGTTGTACTGAAAGAAATTAAAAAAGTGAGAAAACATTCGACCTGATACAACATTGTAATTTACTACTTCCCGCAATGAACGGTAGGGTGTGCTTGCAAAGACACCGAAATGAATTAGTGCCGTTTGCCTTATATTGGACGATATGCAATTTCATAACGTATATTTAAAAACATTGAAAAAGTAATTATAAATAAAGGTTAAAATATGGTTGAAAAGATAAGCAAGGGGTTGTTTTCGACTAATTCCATGTAAGCGATTTCAAATACGTATATCATGATATTGAATCTACGACTTGTCTTAACAACCAAAATGATATTTGAGATTAAAAAAACATGCTTATCTCAGGGAAAAAAGTCATTATGAAGATTTGACCCCAGATATGGAATTCTAGGGAGCAAAAACCTACATGTAGGCACTTTATAAAACAAATTCGGAGAAAAAACTTTTATATCAAAAAGCGAAAAGGCCTATAGGTAGCGGATGTTTCGAAATTTCGACGAATCCAAAAAAGTCGAGATTACGATCGTTTTCGACTAAGTCGAGGTCGCTGATTTCGAATCTGACGTTCACTTTTCGCGTACTCGCGGTCTTTGACTCTAAAACGGGATTTTTCGAGAAAAAATTCCATTTTCAGGCGGATGCCGTAAGAATGGACGAAAACAAACTAGTTTTTTTTGAAAAAAATCAAGATTTTTCCATGACGGACGAAAGAGCGCCAAAAAATATCATCATATTCGGAATCAGCGACCTCGAATTAGTCGAAATCGACACTTATCTCGACACTTTTGGAATCGTCGAAATTTCGAAAAATCCACGACCTATAGGCTTCTTCGTTTTTTGACGAAAAAAATTTTGTGTCAGATTTTGTCGTGCAAAGTGTCTAAATATGTGTTTTCGGACTCGAGAAATCCATTTCTGCAGTCAGTTTTTCTAAATCGTGCGTATCCACTGAGATAAATACGATTTCTTACCAAAAACGCAATTTTAGAGGGTAAAGTGGGGTCAGTAGTTGAATCTGATAACATATTTGAAATCAGCATTCTCGATTCAACAGAAAATGTCACTTCGTTCATTATTCTAGGCAATTCCTAACGAATTATGGAGGAATTTTGGATATTTTCAAAATACGTCAGTAAAGTTGCATTCTACTTGATATAAGGGGAATAGAATTTTTCACAAATTTTCAAACATTACATAATTCTTACCTTGCTAACTTGTTTGTCTTAATGTTTGAAATAATTTGTACTAAATCGAGCAAGCAGATCTCAAATATGTTATCAGATTCAACTACTGACCCCACTTTGCCCCCTAAAATTGCGTTTTTGGTAAGAAATCGTATTTATCTCAGTGGATACGCACGATTTAGAAAAACTGACTGCAGAAATGGATTTCTCGAGTCCGAAAACACATATTTAGACACTTTGCACGACAAAATCTGACACAAAATTTTTTTCGTCAAAAAACGAAGAAGCCTATAGGTCGTGGATTTTTCGAAATTTCGACGATTCCAAAAGTGTCGAGATAAGTGTCGATTTCCACTAATTCGAGGTCGCTGATTACGAATATGATGATATTTTTTGCGCTCTCCCCTCCTTCATCTCTAAAACTAGTTTTTTTTGAAAAAAATAAGATTTTTCCATGACGGACGAAAGAGCGCCAAAAAATATCATCATATTCGGAATCAGCGACCTCGAATTAGTCGAAATCGACACTTATCTCGACACTTTTGGAATCGTCGAAATTTCGAAAAATCCACGACCTATAGGCTTCTTCGTTTTTTGACGAAAAAAATTTTGTGTCAGATTTTGTCGTGCAAAGTGTCTAAATATGTGTTTTCGGACTCGAGAAATCCATTTCTGCAGTCAGTTTTTCTAAATCGTGCGTATCCACTGAGATAAATACGATTTCTTACCAAAAACGCAATTTTAGAGGGTAAAGTGGGGTCAGTAGTTGAATCTGATAACATATTTGAAATCAGCATTCTCGATTCAACAGAAAATGTCACTTCGTTCATTATTCTAGGCAATTCCTAACGAATTATGGAGGAATTTTGGATATTTTCAAAATACGTCAGTAAAGTTGCATTCTACTTGATATAAGGGGAATAGAATTTTTCACAAATTTTCAAACATTACATAATTCTTACCTTGCTAACTTGTTTGTCTTAATGTTTGAAATAATTTTTACTAAATCGAGCAAGCAGATTTCAAATATGTTATCAGATTCAACTACTGACCCCACTTCACCCCCTAAAATTGCGTTTTTGGTAAGAAATCGTATTTATCTCAGTGGATACGCACGATTTAGAAAAACTGACTGCAGAAATGGATTTCTCGAGTCCGAAAACACATATTTAGACACTTTGCACGACAAAATCTGACACAAAATTTTTTTCGTCAAAAAACGAAGAAGCCTATAGGTCGTGGATTTTTCGAAATTTCGACGATTCCAAAAGTGTCGAGATAAGTGTCGATTTCGACTAATTCGAGGTCGCTGATTACGAATATGATGATATTTTTTGCGCTCTCCCCTCCTTCATCTCTAAAATTAGTTTTTTTTGAAAAAAATCAAGATTTTTCCATGACGGACGAAAGAGCGCCAAAAAATATCATCATATTCGGAATCAGCGACCTCGAATTAGTCGAAATCGACACTTATCTCGACACTTTTGGAATCGTCGAAATTTCGAAAAATCCACGACCTATAGGCTTCTTCGTTTTTTGACGAAAAAAATTTTGTGTCAGATTTTGTCGTGCAAAGTGTCTAAATATGTGTTTTCGGACTCGAGAAATCCATTTCTGCAGTCAGTTTTTCTAAATCGTGCGTATCCACTGAGATAAATACGATTTCTTACCAAAAACGCAATTTTAGAGGGTAAAGTGGGGTCAGTAGTTGAATCTGATAACATATTTGAAATCAGCATTCTCGATTCAACAGAAAATGTCACTTCGTTCATTATTCTAGGCAATTCCTAACGAATTATGGAGGAATTTTGGATATTTTCAAAATACGTCAGTAAAGTTGCATTCTACTTGATATAAGGGGAATAGAATTTTTCACACATTTTCAAACATTACATAATTCTTACCTTGCTAACTTGTTTGTCTTAATGTTTGAAATAATTTTTACTAAATCGAGCAAGCAGATCTCAAATATGTTATCAGATTCAACTACTGACCCCACTTTGCCCCCTAAAATTGCGTTTTTGGTAAGAAATCGTATTTATCTCAGTGGATACGCACGATTTAGAAAAACTGACTGCAGAAATGGATTTCTCGAGTCCGAAAACACATATTTAGACACTTTGCACGACAAAATCTGACACAAAATTTTTTTCGTCAAAAAACGAAGAAGCCTATAGGTCGTGGATTTTTCGAAATTTCGACGATTCCAAAAGTGTCGAGATAAGTGTCGATTTCCACTAATTCGAGGTCGCTGATTACGAATATGATGATATTTTTTGCGCTCTCCCCTCCTTCATCTCTAAAACTAGTTTTTTTTGAAAAAAATCAAGATTTTTCCATGACGGACGAAAGAGCGCCAAAAAATATCATCATATTCGGAATCAGCGACCTCGAATTAGTCGAAATCGACACTTATCTCGACACTTTTGGAATCGTCGAAATTTCGAAAAATCCACGACCTATAGGCTTCTTCGTTTTTTGACGAAAAAAATTTTGTGTCAGATTTTGTCGTGCAAAGTGTCTAAATATGTGTTTTCGGACTCGAGAAATCCATTTCTGCAGTCAGTTTTTCTAAATCGTGCGTATCCACTGAGATAAATACGATTTCTTACCAAAAACGCAATTTTAGGGGTAAAGTGGGGTCAGTAGTTGAATCTGATAACATATTTGAAATCAGCATTCTCGATTCAACAGAAAATGTCACTTCGTTCATTATTCTAGGCAATTCCTAACGAATTATGGAGGAATTTTGGATATTTTCAAAATACGTCAGTAAAGTTGCATTCTACTTGATATAAGGGGAATAGAATTTTTCACAAATTTTCAAACATTACATAATTCTTACCTTGCTAACTTGTTTGTCTTAATGTTTGAAATAATTTTTACTAAATCGAGCAAGCAGATTTCAAATATGTTATCAGATTCAACTACTGACCCCACTTCACCCCCTAAAATTGCGTTTTTGGTAAGAAATCGTATTTATCTCAGTGGATACGCACGATTTAGAAAAACTGACTGCAGAAATGGATTTCTCGAGTCCGAAAACACATATTTAGACACTTTGCACGACAAAATCTGACACAAAATTTTTTTCGTCAAAAAACGAAGAAGCCTATAGGTCGTGGATTTTTCGAAATTTCGACGATTCCAAAAGTGTCGAGATAAGTGTCGATTTCGACTAATTCGAGGTCGCTGATTCCGAATATGATGATATTTTTTGGCGCTCTTTCGTCCGTCATGGAAAAATCTTGATTTTTTCAAAAAAAACTAGTTTTAGAGATGAAGGAGGGGAGAGCGCCAAAAAATATCATCATATTCGTAATCAGCGACCTCGAATTAGTGAAATCGACACTTATCTCGACACTTTTGGAATCGTCGAAATTTCGAAAAATCCACGACCTATAGGCTTCTTCGTTTTTTGACGAAAAAAATTTTGTGTCAGATTTTGTCGTGCAAAGTGTCTAAATATGTGTTTTCGGACTCGAGAAATCCATTTCTGCAGTCAGTTTTTCTAAATCGTGCGTATCCACTGAGATAAATACGATTTCTTACCAAAAACGCAATTTTAGGGGGTGAAGTGGGGTCAGTAGTTGAATCTGATAACATATTTGAAATCTGCTTGCTCGATTTAGTAAAATTATTTCAAACATTAAGACAAACAAGTTAGCAAGGTAAGAATTATGTAATGTTTGAAAATTTGTGAAAAATTCTATTCCCCTTATATCAAGTAGAATGCAACTTTACTGACGTATTTTGAAAATATCCAAAATTCCTCCATAATTCGTTAGGAATTGCCTAGAATAATGAACGAAGTGACATTTTCTGTTGAATCGAGAATGCTGATTTCAAATATGTTATCAGATTCAACTACTGACCCCACTTTACCCTCTAAAATTGCGTTTTTGGTAAGAAATCGTATTTATCTCAGTGGATACGCACGATTTAGAAAAACTGACTGCAGAAATGGATTTCTCGAGTCCGAAAACACATATTTAGACACTTTGCACGACAAAATCTGACACAAAATTTTTTTCGTCAAAAAACGAAGAAGCCTATAGGTCGTGGATTTTTCGAAATTTCGACGATTCCAAAAGTGTCGAGATAAGTGTCGATTTCGACTAATTCGAGGTCGCTGATTCCGAATATGATGATATTTTTTGGCGCTCTTTCGTCCGTCATGGAAAAATCTTGATTTTCTTCAAAAAAAACTAGTTTTAGAGATGAAGGAGGGGAGAGCGCCAAAAAATATCATCATATTCGTAATCAGCGACCTCGAATTAGTCGAAATCGACACTTATCTCGACACTTTTGGAATCGTCGAAATTTCGAAAAATCCACGACCTATAGGCTTCTTCGTTTTTTGACGAAAAAAATTTTGTGTCAGATTTTGTCGTGCAAAGTGTCTAAATATGTGTTTTCGGACTCGAGAAATCCATTTCTGCAGTCAGTTTTTCTAAATCGTGCGTATCCACTGAGATAAATACGATTTCTTACCAAAAACGCAATTTTAGGGCGGTGAAGTGGGGTCAGTAGTTGAATCTGATAACATATTTGAAATCTGCTTGCTCGATTTAGTAAAATTATTTCAAACATTAAGACAAACAAGTTAGCAAGGTAAGAATTATGTAATGTTTGAAAATTTGTGAAAAATTCTATTCCCCTTATATCAAGTAGAATGCAACTTTACTGACGTATTTTGAAAATATCCAAAATTCCTCCATAATTCGTTAGGAATTGCCTAGAATAATGAACGAAGTGACATTTTCTGTTGAATCGAGAATGCTGATTTCAAATATGTTATCAGATTCAACTACTGACCCCACTTTACCCTCTAAAATTGCGTTTTTGGTAAGAAATCGTATTTATCTCAGTGGATACGCACGATTTAGAAAAACTGACTGCAGAAATGGATTTCTCGAGTCCGAAAACACATATTTAGACACTTTGCACGACAAAATCTGACACAAAATTTTTTTCGTCAAAAAACGAAGAAGCCTATAGGTCGTGGATTTTTCGAAATTTCGACGATTCCAAAAGTGTCGAGATAAGTGTCGATTTCGACTAATTCGAGGTCGCTGATTCCGAATATGATGATATTTTTTGGCGCTCTTTCGTCCGTCATGGAAAAATCTTGATTTTCTTCAAAAAAAACTAGTTTTAGAGATGAAGGAGGGGAGAGCGCCAAAAAATATCATCATATTCGTAATCAGCGACCTCGAATTAGTGGAAATCGACACTTATCTCGACACTTTTGGAATCGTCGAAATTTCGAAAAATCCACGACCTATAGGCTTCTTCGTTGATCGAAAAATCCACGACCTATAGGCTTCTTCGTTTGGATTTCTCTTCGTTTGGCTCGTTCGAGTTCTCTGCTTCGATTGAATGTTTCCATTAAAGTGCGTGTTTTTCTTGTTCATTAATGGTTGACTATCCCGTGTATTTATATTTCGTTTAATCTGCTAACTGGTTACTTATATAATTATAATTT
Source organism: Phenacoccus solenopsis (assembly GCA_009761765.1). Lineage (NCBI taxonomy): Eukaryota > Metazoa > Arthropoda > Insecta > Hemiptera > Pseudococcidae > Phenacoccus > Phenacoccus solenopsis. The sequence goes on along the minus strand of CM019755.1, from coordinate 7,264,132 downwards.
GATTGTGATCGTTCGTGTTCATGGTATCTGGCTTGATGGCAGCCATACCAGAGACTTTGCCATCTCCCCCCATCGTGGACGACACCCCACTTAATCACACCTTATCGCCACTAGAATCTAACTCACCTCAAGGTATCTTTTTTCAAGTCGGCAGTGATCTTGATAATCACGCCTTACCTTCTGAATTAGATAATGCACCACAAGGCAACTTTCTTCAAATCAAGGCTCTAAACACAACAAACTCGTTATCAACAACATCAATCAAGAATGCAATAGACGACTTTTCAACTTCGCTATCATCTTCCCAGCTAAACAACTACATTTCCAAACAAATGTACTTGTCGAATCGATTCAACATAAATCTATCAACTTTACCTTTGAATTTCAATGTAGCACAACTTAACAATGAATCGACATCTGATTATCTCCGCAGATTATCAAGCCAAGATAAGGTACTACTTGATTTTATTGTTGAGAAATTTGGAGAAGAAGCCTACACAAAGGCAATTTCTGCTTGGGAAAAAGATCCGCGGCTAAAACGCCCTGTTTTAACCAACTTCTCAACAGCTAAGAACTACTTGAACCAAGGTATAGCTTCTACAATTCATCACTCACAAATGAAGAGGTTTTCTATTTCAATTCAGAAGAAGCTCATACCAAATCGCAACAGAACCTTTCCTCTCTCCAAGACCGTAAACGTCATAATTATAATCTACGCAAAACGCACCCACCTAAACGTCAAATATTTGACCCACCTATGCAACACCATGATTTGATCCAAGAAATCCGTAAACTTAACGACACCATTAGAACTCTCACAGTTCAACTTGAAAATGAACGTGCCCTTCGTACAAAACTTGAATCGCAACTACATTTGATCCCTCTTAGTGATAACAAAAATCATAATCCTGAAAGCAGTCACGATGATTCTTCACAACACTTCATGGCAGCCCTAGACTACAACTCACAGAGTCATCCTCTATCATCAACCTCTAAAGAAAAAAAGGAGTCAATCCAAAATAAACCACGTTCGCCTCACAACAAATTAACTACTCTAGGAGCTAACAACTCAAGTCATCCTGAGGGTATTCCGCTTTCTTTGCGAGATTCTATCGTCAAAATAGTCTCTGACTGTTTAGCTCAAGTGTTACCTTCCCAAAACAACAAACAAACTTCTCAATTTAGTGGGCGCAACGCCCTTTCTACTAGCTCAAAACTCAGCTATGCAGCAGTTACCTCGCACTCCTCACCCACCCCTGCCTCTATAAGCACAGATTTTCCTCCACTTACTCCAGGTAAGTCTCCACAAGTTGAAGAAATCGCAGGAGACCTCTTCTCCACTAATCCAACATATGCTCTTGCCCACTGCGTTGCTAGTGATTTTCAAATGTCTGCTGGAATTGCAGTAGACTTCAAAACCCGCTTTGGAGGACAACAATCACTCTTAAATCAAAACAAGCCTGTTGGAGATGTCGCAATTCTAAACTGCAACAACAGGACAATTTTCTACCTAATAACAAAAAAAGCAAGTTCCCACAAACCAGATATACACAACGTTTTTAAAGCAATTAAACGACTCGCTACACTTTGCCAAGAACTCCACATCCCAGTTGTAGCTATGCCGCGCATCGCTAGTGGCTTAGATGGCTGTAATTGGTCCGTAATCAAAAAAGCAATCGTGCAAGCTTTTGGCAGTGGACATACTCAAGTCAAAATATACACAGGCCATAATCCTCCAATCAACGATCACCCAAACCCCTTCCAAAAAAAGAACAAATCATTGACATTAAACCATAATTTCAGCTCTCAGTCACGTACTGCAAATGTCAACTCATCATCTTTGATTTCAACTGCTTTAATAAAACGTAAAGCTCAGGATAAATCAGTTCTTTTAATCCCTAAAAAAGACGTCCCAGTTAAAGAGGCCATCAAAAAAGTTGGTTTACGACCCAATGATGCAGGCATTCGCCGAACTATCGAATTCCCATCAGGAGCATTTTTAATCAAATGCAATTCTACTGCAAACGCTAATCAAATCAAATCTCATATTCTTAACAACGACGATATCGATATTAAAACATACCCTATGCATGACTGGTCAGTCCGCATCCATAACATAGATGCCGAAACATCAGCTGACGAAATCAACGAAGAAATCTCTATCAAATTTGGCTCTCCTCCTATCAACGTATCTATAGGCGAATACAAACTACCAAAAAAAAGCAAAAAATTGAAACTCGCTTATGTTTCTGTTTCATACGAACTTTATCAGAAAATGGCTGCAGCTAAGTCAATCAGAATAGGATGGTCATACTGTAACATTGACACTAAAATTCTACCAATCCGATGCACAAAATGTAATTTACTCGGACATAGGGCTAAATTTTGCAAGGAAATTCCTACTCTTAATCTCGCAAATGAGGAATGCTTAGACTGTGTAAAGTACAACCTCAACAATAAATCTGCCCCTCAACGTGACACTAAGCACAATCCCAACCAGGACTGCCCATCCTTAAAAGCCCACTTGCGTAAACTACTCTCGCACTTAAAATGCCCATCTACACCTTCAATACCTCTGAACTCAAATTCTGTACTCAATCCGACAGGAGGATCGGAAGAAATGGATCACAATGATGGAGAGCAACAATAAAAACAAAATCATCTGTATTCAACTGAACGCTAACCATGATAAAGAGGCTACAGCTAATATCTTGGCAATTGCAGTTCGAAAAAAAGCAGAACTCATCCTCCTAGCTGACCCCTACATCAACACGAAAAATTGCATACCCGCCCCAGGTTGGAACACAATTCACAACAACAGATCTGCTATTCTTATCCCGTTAAACTACCAGTTCAAAACCTTACCGCATAACCACCCAGACGCTACAGCCATCATTTTCTCAGGAGTTATGTTCGTCAGTATTTACGCGCCCCCAAATAACAACCTCTCTAATTTACTAGATTATCTTGAAACCTTAAAACAAAGTTTCCACGGACCTGTCATTTTCGGAGGAGATTTCAATTGCACCACAAATAAAATTGCAGGTCACTCTACCAATCAGCGCGGCGAACTTTTTAATGACCTAATTGACGCTGGATATAACTTATTAACTCATCAGCTCATACATGGTCCCGTTTTCATCGAGGACAGCTTCTTTCTCGTACTTTGGACTACACTTTCACTACAAATAATATCACAGCGCTTCACTGGAATGTCCTCCCTGAGGACTGTTTATCCGACCATAGAGGCATTATCTTCGAGCTCCACCCGCAATCTAGGGACTTAGTCCCACAACAAACTGTTTTAGATAGCGCCATATTAACTGAAGCCTTATCATCCTTACATCTTCAACCAATAGACACAACTACTTCACAGACAGTAATTGATGAATATGTAACACACTTAACAGTTTCAATTCAACAATGTATTGAAACTGCATCACACTACTCTCCTAAACGTCCACTTCTCAATTGGTGGGACAACTCCCTCAGCACATTGAAAATCATCTTGAACAAACTTAGTAGAATCATCCACCGCCGTAATTTTCCTCCTCTACAAGGAGAAATACTTCGTATAATAAGATCTCAAATTAGAAAACTTTATAAATCTAAGATTCAAGAAAACAAACTCAACGCTTGGCGAGATTTCTGCTCTCAAAATGAACCATGGGGTCTACCCTATAGACTAGCAAAAAAAACGAAAACAAAAACCAGCTACGAGTTTAATCCCTTAGATCTAATTTCTTCAGATGAGAATAACCTACCCTTCCAGAATGAAGCTGAAAAAATTGAATTTATCACTCGTGCCAAATTTCCAAACGAACCCAACCCAGAACTACTGTTCAACCTCACTTTCCATGGAGCTGAAGGCCCCCCACCTCTTTTCACCTCAGATATCATCTCAAACATACTTAAAACGAGAAATAACCGCAGTGCACCAGGACCAGACGGAATAAACAACAAAACTCTCAAGATACTGAATAAATTATACCCAGCTGTTCTCCCTGCCCTCTATAACGCTTGCCTCCGCCAACGTTATTTTCCAGATTCCTGGAAACTTGGAATCATTAAACTACTCCCTAAACCAGGTAAAGACCCAACATCTCCAGACGGACTCCGCCCAATTACTTTACTATCTACTTTAGGTAAACTGTTTGAACACCTTCTGAAAATAGAAATTGAAGGCCATATAGAAGACAACAATTTACTCAGCTCTTCTCAATTTGGATTTCGTCGTCACCGCAGTACAGAACAAGCAATTCATGAAGTTCTTGATCACATCACTTCCACGCAACTAAACTTCCCAATAGTTTCTCTTATTTCACTCGACATCAAAGCAGCATTTGACTGTGCAAGATGGCACATCATTTTATCCCGCTGCTCAACTTTAGGCCTACCTCAATTTGTAATAGATACTCTTCTCAGCTACTTCTCACATCGCAGCATTTCCCTCTTCGAACAAAAGTCTACAATCCATAGAGGATGCCCCCAAGGCTCTGTTTTAGGGCCCATTTTATGGAATATTTCCTTTGACCCAATAATGAAGACACTGGAAGATGTCGCCGGCTGTAAATGTTTTTGCTATGCTGACGATACAGCCCTCATTGTC
>CM019755.1:7150170-7259423 GCA_009761765.1 Phenacoccus solenopsis | reverse complement strand
ATTGACAGAGAGGAGCGAAAAAATCGTTTCTGCGTATATTGTGGTATTTTCTTTACCAGGTGTATATGTTTAATCATTGCAAACGACCATCGAGTTAATCACACCGATAAGAACTTGTAGCCTAATATAAATTGAAGAGCTTTATGATCTTTATTGATATAACCTCGTAGTCTAATATAAAAGTTTCAAATTTTTTAAGACAGTCAATCGTGAGACACTCTTTCTCATAAATTAAATAATTTTGCTCGTAAAGCTTGAAAAGTCTACTACAAAAAATAATTGGTATCAGTTGAAATTTGTCTAGCTGACATAACATTTGTCTGCTATCAGTGCAAACACGGGAACTGCTTGAATTTTTAACAATGGAAAGGAGGGGATTAGAAAATTCAGAGTTACTAAGTTCAGTTGTTCCTTGCTCTCGCCATTCTTGAATTACAGCAATAAGAAGTAGGTTCAACTTGAATGCCATTTTTAAATCTGAAACTCCACTCCAGAAAGTTACATCGAACGGGCTGGTCACTAAATGCATTTATATTCCCAAATAAGAAGTAGTATAATTTCTCCTGTTCCCCAGAGAAAATTGAACAGACTGCAGCTTTTCATTTTAATGTTTCTTCTAGGCCTTCCTTAAATTTATCAATATAAGGTGTATCGAAAATTGAGCAGGTGTCTGGTTGCTATAATTAAAAGAAAATATTTTGGTTTTGTAATCAATTGAAGGATGGTAATTCAAGAAAAAAACTTCTCTTACGAGAAAATTAACAGTTAGGTCTAGTGCTACCATACAATTTATATGTAAGGTCGTGCCTCCTATCACTGTCGAGATTTAAGTTTCTATTTTTGGTTTCGTAGGGTATGAGGATACAGCCATTTTGAGTAAAACACCAGAAAGAGGCAAGGTTAAAATTTCTTCTCAATTTTCATTCATTAAATTATATTTAAAATATTTGTGATTTATACCATTTACTTAGCTTCGAGAGTCGAGCGATGTGGGAATACTTCCATTACCAATGTTGACTTCTGTATACGATGATTTCCTCTTCTCCTTTACTATTTCTATAAAATCTTCTTTCAATAAATACTCCGCTTACCTCTACATTTATACTTCTTAGCACTACCTTCCCTTATATTCACCATTAATACTCTCTCATTCACCTAGACTACATATACGTCGATGTTGTTCACGAAGGTAGCTTTCTCTCTTTAAATCTTTTTAGATTAAGATGGATTAAATCAGGTCCAGCATCAAAGGCTCAAAGCTCATAACTTCTTCAAAATGACGAATTTTGGTTCCATAAACAGGGCGATTCTTATATTGCTAGGTGCATAATTCGGGTTCTTACATCAAAAAGAATTATTAACTCTATTGTCGGTGCGAAAGTCACTATCAAAATTATTTCGGGAAGAGTTTGTATAATAAAGATTAATAGAATTTAGATCTCTGCTTGTTGCTGGATTAAAAGAGGCCGAATTTTGAGGAGTAGTAAGAATAATCCTTATTTATAGTATTTCCATTTTAAGAGAGAATATTGGGAGCTTTTAAATTAGTATTAAAAGTAGAAGAGTTACTGAAATGTATTCGTAGCCTGTATATCCTCCAAAATAAAGATTAGATTATCGAAGGTTTGTTCGAAACGTGTTCTAATATAAGAAGGAAATTTTTCGCTAATACGTTCAACACATGCGCTTTCAGCTCCAAGTTCCATTTGAATATGGTGATAAGAGCCTTCAAGATTAGGTGCAAATAATGTGGGTTTTTTATACATCTTCGTATTATATTGAACAGAGTGATTAGAAATTGCACGTCGTTTGATTTCTTCGTTTTAATATTAGGTAAAAAAACAAAAATATAAACCTCACGTTTTTCAAAGATTAGCTTTCTTTTTACTTTGAAAGTACTGTTCTTGAACTTCGTTCAATGTCTTGCCTTTGGTTTCTGGTTGAAGGAAAATGGCGTATAGTAACAGAAGAAAGGAGAAAACGGTGAAACTTGTGAACATAGCTATTATTCCGTACTTGAATAAAATATATGGATGATACTTCAGCATCAAAGCCCAATGTGCGCAAGTTATGAAGCCATACGCTCCTTGTAAAGCTCCCCTGACTTCTAACGGAAATAGTTCCCCGCCGGTGATGAAGGAAACAGGATTAATTCCAATATTAATTTGCAAAGTGATGAAGGCTATGAGAATCGGTATGATCCAAGGAAAGGGTTTTTCTTCTTCGTGTAAAAATAGTATTTCGTAAATAGTGATTGCAGCCATACCAATGGTCATACCGGCGGCTGTTACACCCAACATTACTCTACGTTTGAACCTATGCACGAAAAGTGGCGTTAAAAGGCTACCAATGAATCCTGAAATGGTGTACACCATGGCTAAATCAGTCCCACTGAATGGAGATTCGAGGCGATCGAACAGTATTACAGAGTAGGACATGAACATAACTGGTCCAGCTAAATTGATGATTAAGAACGGCGCGCATGCGATTGAAAACTGTCTCCAAGCTTTCAGCGAATTCTTAAGCGTATCGGGAATGTTTTGATTTACTGTAGAACTCGAGTTTTCCATGTCTTTGATCTCTTCCTCTAATTGGTGTGCTGGCTTGGATCTTAAGTAGCACAGGATTTGAACAGCACGTTCTTTTTTACCTTTTGAGTATAACCAAACCGGCGATTCTGGGAGAATTAATGTTAAAAGTAGGCTAATGGTTGAGATTGCGATGAAAATTAAACTGACTGTGTTCCATTTTAAGAAGTACATCATGGAGTTACACACGAATATTCCGAAGTTTTCCATCGCATCCACCAGAGAAAGCAAAGGACCACGGAACTGTGGCGTCGATATTTCTGATGTATATGGTAATGTTGAGAAACCAACTCCTAGAAGCGAGATTTCATTATATCTGAGAGATGGATGATGAAGTGGATATGAACGTTACTAACCTGTTGAGGTACTTTGAATCAACGAGGCGATAATTAATGTAGTGTAGTTGTCTGCTATGCTTATGAGTATCCAGGAAATTATCAATGGTATGTACATTAACTGGACGCATTTCTTTCGTCCAAATTTATCCATCAACACTCCAGTTACCAAACATCCGAATGGAGTTAATAAACACATACAAGACGCTTGAAAGAATAAATGAAATAGATTTGTGAACTATGTTTACAATAGAATATGCTACAACTATAAGATTGAGTATCATTATTCCTTTGCGATTTAAACTCTTATGGTTGAATACAGATAGGAAAAAATCATGATTCAGAGTTGAATATGCATCGGGACTACACTGCTTCACAAAATAGTGAAATCCACGGCGGTTTGTTTTACCACATCTAAAATAATTCGAATCCAAATTTTGCATGAATCAGGTTTACGAATTTGTGGCAAAACAAACAAATCTACTGTTGGCTTTATGTTCCATTTGTAGTTTAATCTTAAGAGTTTCTATTTTTATGCATTATGTCAGTCGATTTTTATAATACGCATTCGTTGCTAAAGAGATGCGATAAACATTAGTTATGTTATGTTGCACGGTTTTCTGCTTTGAAGCGTACTTTCAAACGCGTGTGATCATTATAATATTGCGTTAACTAGGGTATTAAGCAGCCCATAATCGCGGTACAAATGGATAGGGTTGTAGTCGCGCCAAAGAAGAAAATTACAAAACAAATTTTTTTCTTTGAATTGGAATACCCGTGCAAATAAACTTTTCAATTCCGAATAGATTTATTATTTGAATTATTTCGAGAAATTATTTTGAAAATAATTTTACAGCTTAAATACAGTTTCAATTTTGATTTTTTTTTCTTGTGTTATTTTCATTCTAGGGCTAGACTTCACACATTGTGTTGTTGCAAAACAAGTCATTAGAAGCTAAACTGAAAACTGATATCTTGGTACCATTAATAAATGCATTTTAATGAAATTTTCAGAACTAATAATAATAGTATGTTGTAAAATTAAGAAACCATGATTTGATGCGCAGTTCAGTTAGGTACATAATTATGCTTTTAATTTTTTGAACTAATCTCATTTATCTTGGTTTTTGAATTTAGATGGTTTTTGATAGTCGAATACTAGATAGTTAATAAAATTATTTCTATGTCATATTATTTTCAAAACTTTCAAACTTGCATTATTTTTACTCAAGTTTTCTTGGAAAATTATTTTCATTGATCTCTTGCTTTGGTAAGTATGTAGTTCCGCAAAGTCAAGATTAGGACTATTTCGACAGTTATATTGTATTTAAAAAGTATAGGTACGTAGGAAATTTAAGTTGAATTGTTTTTTTGAAAACTGTTTTCTTCTAATTGTGTTGTGATTTTATCAAACTAATGAGGACCCGAAGTTTGCTCCGGATTTGGAGTCAAAATAAATCCATAATGACTTTAAAACTACTTTTGCTCCGAAGTCGTTAACATTTTTCGAATGGTTCCAGAGTCATTAATCGGAATCGAAGTCAAATTTCACATTGACCCCTGAGTCAGGGTGAATTGTTAGGAAGGTTTAAAAAAATACTCCGAATTCGGAATCAGATTTTTAGTTGACTCCTGCTCAGAGATTTTGAATTTTTTCCTAATTTCAAGCTCAGCAATCAGAAAAATGAATCGGGCTCCATATTCAAAGTTGAGCCTGAGTCAAATTTAGAAATATGCTCCGGGCTCAACGTGGAGTCTGAATTATGTTTTAACATTTGCTCCAGAGTCATAGATGGAATCGGTGTCAAATTTTAGGCATGACTTTGGAGTTGTTTTCAAGATCTGATTCTGAAGTGGGGTCGGATTCTTGAGTCAAATTTCTACTGAAGGCGTTACCTTCGAACCCCACTATTTCACCAGGTTTCAGAATGTTATTGCAGTAAATTCTTTTATTAACGAGTGTGGATTACCAAGAAAATAGGTCATTAAAGCTAATGAATTTTCGTTGTCCAATGTTTAATATGATTTTTTCCTTAAATTAAAGTTCTAATTTTGGAAACGAGATTATAAACATCACACACGTATTAGGATAATTAAAAAATATATCACCACAAAGTATACTTCCTGAATGTAACAAGGGAGGTGAGAGTATTACTCATGCAAGAGTGTTTTTTTTTAAGTTTGACCTCATTGTTTTAAAAGTTGTCCTGTCATAGTATCTGTCAGTTATTTCATATTTACCAATCCACGTTTTTTGATCTTCATTTAGATGTATTTTTGAATCTGGTAAGTCTAGCTGGTAAAACAGAAAAGCTTCATAACAACGCCCCACTCCTGTGGCGAAAAACATTTGTAAATTTATCAGTCCAAATATCAGCTGAAAAAATATGAAGAGATGATTAGTTATTATTTTAAAAATCTACGAATTTGCAAATCTAATATCGTATCATTAAACTTCATTATTCACTTATTTTTCAAGTATTTTGCTGTTTTTTTTTTCAACTGCAAATCATTAATTTAAAAAAAAAAAATGAAGAATAAAAAAACGAAAGTTTTATTGATAGGCTATATTTTGTAGTCAAGAAAACGTTTTAAAATTTAGAAATATGATAGTAAGCACTTACCTGTCTGGTATTTCCATTTATTTCGATTTTCGGCAACATTTTAAATTACTTATGAACAGCTAAGAATAAATAAGTAACAATACGTACACGTTTCATGCGAGCTTCCTACTTTTTTAATAGGTACCGATGTGAATTTTGCCTTCATGTTGAGGATTATCTTTATTTAATGTACGTTGTTTTGAAATATTAAAGGTGTAGGAGCGCTTCTAAATGTTGATAATACCTCTCTTGAAAAAAAAAATAGATAAATTTTGTCATTTAAGCGCGGTAAAAATAACTTCTTTTGCAATTTATTTTTTTTCACGGCATGCCTAATCAAACACGTAATATTCTATAATATAAAAATCTGAATAAATGTCTGACAAAAATTAGGTGAGTATAACGGTTTTGTATATTCTTTTCCCCAAGAAAAGCTCATGTAAACACACATTAGGTTATGTTGAGGTTCCTTCTCTATTTTATTTGTTTCTAGAAAAAAGTTTTCCATTGAGAAATGTGGTAGGAGGTAATGAATACATGAAAGTAAAATTTCGCCCTTGAGGGGAAAAAGTGATAATATGAAAAGATAAGAATTTTAAACATAACTTACTTGTCGGATATAATATTAGAGATAAGTGAGTGAACTGCTAATTTTGCCTCAAGTTAGGAGCGATATAGTGTTTTCGAACATTTTTATAAAATCGGCTATTATAGTGCATCTACTGTATATGCACATTGAATTAGACATTACAGCCTGTAGTATAAACTATTTTATGATAGAATTACGCTTCAGCTTACAAGGTAGATGACGTAAGGGGACACAAATACATTCAAAATTAATACTTGACATCAAGTATGAGAATGTACTCAAAATAATTATGCACGTAACATTCGTTGAAAAAAAAAAATGCTAGATGAAAGAAGTAAGAACGGACAATCTATTTATGGTTCTGCATTCAAAGATATATTTTAAATATAGCAAATGCATAAGTTAGTAAATTACTAAAATTAAATGTACATAACTTATAAGACAAGTACATAATTATACTTACATAATATACTTATATAAATTTTTTTTTCTTTCTTAAATCAATACGAGTATCGAGGAATTTGAAAATTTCGTCAAACAAGGAGATTTTTTGAATATGATCATGAGCAATAAGTACTACTTATCTTTGATTGAGATAAAACCTTCCATTTAGAAAATTGTGAAGCTAAATTATAATTATTTGTAGGAACATCAATGTCATTAAATTATGAATTGCAGATATTATACATTGTACATACAATATCAAGCTTTGGGTAAGCTTTTACTTTTTTTGTTGAAATACTGCTCTTGTACTTCGTTCAAAGTTCTTCCCTTAGTTTCGGGCAAAATGAAAATCGCGTACAAGACGAGAAGAAAAGAACCTCCGGTAAAACACCACAACATCGATCTGATTCCATAATCGAACAAAACTAGGGGATAATATTTCAAGCTAATGGTCCAAGTGAGACCAATGAAAAATCCGTACATACCCTGCAATGTACCCCTGGCTTCGAGAGGAAATATTTCTCCACCAATGACGAAACCGATGGGGAAAACGCCGAGATTGTTTATAACCGAAAAAATGCACAAGAAAATGGGGATAATCCAAGGGAATGGTTTATCATCCTTTTCGAAGTAGAAATGTTCGTAAAGTGAAATAGCCAACATGCTGATTAACATTCCTCCGGCTGATATGGTCAGGACTGCTTTACGTTTCAAATTATGTATGAAGACTGGAGTGAAAAAACTCCCACAGAAACCAGCGATTGAGTATATCAACGCTACGGTGGCACTGTCATATGGAAGTCGAAGACGTTCTATTAATAACACAGTGTAAGATAAAAAGATTATTGGTCCGCTGAGTAAGACAAGGAGGAAGAGCAGAGAAGCAATGGAATACTGCCTCCAAGCTTTTAAGCAATTCTTCATAGTTGCAAAAAACCCTGTTTTTTGGCTTTTAGAAGTAAACGAATTCTCCATGTCTTTGATCTCATCTTCTAACTCGTTCACTTGTTGTGATCTGAGAGCACAGAGGATGTCGATTGCGCGTTTTTTTGGCCTTTGGAGTACAACCAGACCGGAGATTCGGGAAGTATTAGAGTTAGCAGTAGACTTCCTAATGACATGGCGGCAAATATCACGCTGACAATGTTCCATTTTATGAAGTACATTAAAGTGCTACATAAGATGACACCTATGTTCATCGTTACATCCACCATGGCCAATAGTAAACCTCTGTATTTTGTTGTTGATATTTCCGACACATAAGTGGTAACTGATGTACCCATTCCTGATAATAATATATGTACATTAGCAAATGAACTACAACAGTATGAGTGTTAAAAAAATTCATCTCAACAAACCTAGAGCCGTGCTTTCAATAATCATAGCAATCATCAGCATGTTGTAGCTACTTGCTAAGCTTATCAACGTCCATGAAATCAAAAATGGTACGAACATTAATAAAATGCATGTTCGTCTTCCAAATGTATCCATCAGAACTCCAGTTACCAAACTTACTAATGGTGTTAATAAACCTACGCTCGAAGCTGAAATTTTTTTTCTCAATAGTTAGTGTGTTGAAAATATCTTCCGAAGAAATTTTCACCGATTACTTTGAGAATTACCTATCGTTGTCTTTTGGTTATCATTTAAACGTATTTTGGAATCAGATAAATCCAGTTGGTGGAATAGGAACGCGACGTAACTTCGACATACACCAATTGAAACATAAATTAGCAGCGTGATGATACCAAATAATATCTATATGATATAAAGAATTTATATAGTAAAATTAATCAATAATATCTTTCATTAATTAGGATATGTCCTAACTGAGATTGCAATTTCGCTTATTTTCTTGTTTATAATAGCTGTCTTAATTATTATTAAATTTTTAATGTTGAAATAATTTATGGCAGTGTTGTTTCCCATTCAATTATTGAATCTGAATATTTACCTGTTTGGAAGTTCCATTCATCGGAATTTTTTGTAACATGTTGAATTTGTAGGTAAGCACAAAGTAAAAAAATATGTAATATCCAAATTTAAATTAATTATATCCCAATTGAATTAATATAATACGAGTACTATTACGTTTCCAAACTTTTCAGGGTTGATAGATACTGCACTATGTTACCTACATATGATGTGTGTGTAATGAATGTAATGTTACGTTGAAATACTATTATAACTAAATTGATTTTATAGGTAGCTATTACGATAATAAACTTATAATTGCGTGTATGGTGAAACTTCGGCGAGTCTTTCAAGTGTTCCACTTATAAATCTGTTCAAGAGGATGATAATAATATTTCGCTGTCATGCATTAATTTTAGATATTTTTCTATAGATGAGCATTTCAAAACATAGCGAAATTAACGATTGCTTATATTTTGCATTCATTTCGATATCATCAAATATAGGTATATTTGTAAAAATCAGCGAGCCAGCGCAAAAATTTGCGAGACGTAATGTAAATATTTTCGAGAATATCCAAAAATGTAGAATAAAAACATTGGAAAATTTACAGACTCACCTATTATCTGTTGGAGCAATATGCCCCAATATTATATCTTTTGAGCTAATAATAGTACGTGAAAAAAGAAAAACATGGAATTTCAATTTTTAAGCAAATTCCCACAAGTTTTATGAACTACACCTAAATTCACTGGAAGTATGAAGGTGAAAAAAATATAATTTCAATTTTTGAGTACAATAATGACTAAATTTTGTAGGTAAGAGGGTAAAATATTTGTGAAGGCTGTTTTTTTTAATTATTTTATTATCATTATTTTGTTATCGAATCGTGCCGTTGGAAAAAACGGGTCGAAAATGGGAATGAATCCGGTTTTTTTCACTCGAAATTTTTTTTAAATTGTGTGGAATGAAAGGGAAAACGCATATTCTTTATATTTTTGTAGGAATTTTTTTTTTTTTTTTGCATTAATGATTACGATCATAATTATTACGTGTGAATTGCACTGATTTTTTTTTCGTTTTTTTTTTTTTTTTTTTTTAACATGTCCCTCTGTCGATTTTCTGTTTGTTTTTAGTGAACTTTCTTTTCAATTAAAATCCACTTAGAGGTTCATTATGGTTTTCTTGTTTAATTTCCGTTCTCCGAAGATAGCGCTAGTAAAAATTGAAGGATTAACTCCAAATTTAGAGGATAAGAAAAAGAAGGGGAGCCTAAGAGCCCTATAGGTTTTGAAATTGATTCGTTCGCTGAAAGTCGAGCTTTCGAACATCAAAGTTTTTTCAGTTTTTTGCAATTATCTCGGAAATGAAGGGTTGTAAAGGAAAAATGTATAGGAATAAAGTTGTAGGAAATGTTATTTTCTTTAACACTGGTTCTACCTTATTTAATCAATTCTCGTTTAGAAAACAAAATTGTGCACGAGACATTAATGTTCATCGTCAATTATGTGGCATTAAATTTTATTTTTACTCCTTTGTTACCACTTTACATACTTGTACATATCAGTTATTGTTCAACATTATCGTGAAGTCCACTATTTTACTCATAGCCGTACCGAGTTGTTTTCCACGACGCATTCATTATTTTTTCCTCGACAATCACAACTTTTTTTTCACATTTATTTTAGTTTTCTATGTTTATCGCGAGTTTTACTTGCTTCAAAAGGCTAGAAAAGAAGGTCCAAATTTAAAATAAAATAAAATGTGGGTATTACGTTTTTTTTTTAATTGTGGAATTTTTTTCGGACACTAATTTTAATATTTCTTAATATAAATTTATACTGTCGCTGTTTGTGATGAAGATCGTAAGCTCATTACAGTAAGTAAAAAATTGTATTTTTTAGTTGAAACAAAAGAATATCAAAAACAAAATTATTAAAAATAAATTAATGAGCAAATATAACTTCCTAAATCTGGCATGTAGAAGCAACCACTATCAGTGGAATGTGTGTAGCATGGGTAATTTCTACGCCACCCGTTTTAAAAAATTTTGGGGAGGTAAAATGTATGGTTTTTACTCCCCCTACCCTCAAATTCTGTCGAATCGCATTCATATAAAGAGCATTTAAGACATTAAAAAAATATAATAAATAAAAATTTGCATAATTTTTAGGAAATTTTCATGTTGTGAATATTTCAAAAAGTCTTTAGATGATCAAAAAAGGCTACTTTCTAAGGAGAAAATTATTCTCCCTTTTACAAAATTGCGGGCAGTTCATCAAAAAAAAAAAAATTAAATATTGAATACGATGTTTCAGAAACATTGATTTTTATTCCAAATTTATCAAAGTAATTGAATTATTATTACCTTTCTTAAATTTTGTTTGTTTTTCATTTTCTTATCGTTGAAAAAAAAAATGAATACCATAGTTGAAATATAAGGTCTTCCTAAAGTAAAAGTAGGCAATAGCTTAGCCAGGAGTTTAGTGTTTAACTGAATGATTATTTATAATGGAGAAATACTGCAATGAAATTTCAGATTACCTGAGTTGGTCACAAATACAATAGTTAATGTGTTCTCAATGGACTAGATTTGTGAACGAGTATCTTTCCCATTCCGATTATTGATAGTAATAATTTTAGCAAATTTCTAACTTCTTCATATTTTTCTTTCACTACGCAGTGTGAAGGAGTATGTATGGAAGTTGTTCATATTTTTATCTGACATTGTTCATATAAAAATGTAAAGATAATCATTTCAAATTTTTGGTTTCACTCAAAATGTCGATCGACTCAAATTTTGAGAATTGCTGGAGGAACCATGGAAGCACAAAATGTTTGTTCATACTGTCATTTGATACAGTGGAATAATAATAGCAATATATCCAACTTTTATCTTCCATAGTGAATTTAGAAGATAAGCAACTTTTTCAGGAAGTTTATCAAAAAGTACCTGCCTACGAATTATTAATTCAATAATATATTTTCAAAACACTAAATTACCAATTTAAGAAATTACTAACATTAAAATAATGAAATTTTCTTTAAATTAGTGAAAGTACTGATCAAATTTGAAATTTATTGTACTGCCGAAATTGTACAAATGCTTAAGCATATTAGTCATTCATGTACAACTTTAATCTTTAATTATGCTGAATTCTACATATTTAAATTATAGGAAAACTCAGCTTCAATGGATACATAATTTGTAGGAACATCAGTGCCATTAAGTTACAAGTTAAATATTTATACTATACATTACATATACAATGTGCTTGTCTTTTTTTAGTATCTCATACCAAAATTATCAAACTTTGGGTGAACTTTTATTTTTTTTGCTGAAATACTGCTCTTGTACCTCGTTCAAAGTTTTTCCTTTAGTCTCAGGTAGAATGAAAATTGCATACAAGACGAGAAGAACAGAAGCCCCGGTGAAGCACCACAACATCGATCTGATTCCATAATTAAACAAAACTAAGGGATAAAATTTCAAGCTAATGCTCCATGCAAAATTAATCGTAGCTACAAACATACCCTGCAACATACCCCTAGCTTCGAGCGGAAATAATTCACCACAGATGATGAAACCAATAGGGTAGATGCCGAGATTGTGCAAAAATGTAAAAATGAACAAGAAAATAGGAACAATCCAATGTATTGGTTTATTATTGTTTTCGAAATAGAAATGTTCGTAAAGTGAAATAGCCAACATGCTGATTAACATACCACTGGTTGATATCGTCAGGACAACTTTACGTTTCAAATTGTGGACAAATATTGGCGCAAGGAAACTCCCGCAAAAACTAACAATCGAGTATATCAAAGCTATGGTAGCGCTGTCGTAAGGAAGTTGGAGATGTCCTATTACTAACACAGTGTAAGATAAGAGGATCAGTGGTCCGCTTAAGATGACTAGTAGGAAGAACAAAGAACATATAGAAAATTGCTTCCAGCCTTTCAAGCATTTATTGATGGTTGCAAAAAATCCTGTTCTTTGACTTTTAGAAGTGAACGAATTCTCCATGTCTTTGATCTCATCTTCCAACTCGTTTGGTTGTTGTGATCTAAGAGCGCAGAGGATTTCGATAGCTCGTTTTTTCTTTCCTTTCGAGTACAACCAGACTGGAGATTCCGGAAGTATCAGAGCCAGCAGAAAACATCCAAATGACATGGCAGCGAAAATGATGCTGACAATGTTCCATTTTATAAGGAACATTAAGGTGCTACATAAGATGGCTCCTATGTTCATTGTTGAGTCCACCATGGCCAGCAGCAAACCTCTATATTTAGTTGTTGATGTTTCTGACACATAGGTGGCGATCGATGAACTCATTCCTAAATGTGATATATAGGGTATATATTGAAGAATGAATTACAAAATTATAAGTTATTTATTGGAGTAATGCAGTTTTACAAACCTATAGCAGTGCTTTCGATGATCATAGCAATCACCAGCGTGGTATAGCTATTAGCTAAGCTAACCAATGTCCACGAAATCACAAATGGTATGAACATTAATAAGATGCATGTTCGTCTTCCAAACGTATCCATTAGAATTCCAGCTCCCAAACTCACTAATGGTGTTAGTGAACCAACGCTTGAAGCTGAAAATGTTTTTCGATTGATTAGTCGGGTGAACGTGTGTTCTGAAGAACTTTTGGTCGATTATTTTGAAAATTACCTATGGTCGTCTTTTGGTCTTCGCTTAAGTGTATTTTCGAATCAGGTAGATCCAGTTGATGAAGTAAGAATGCCACATAACTTCTATATACACCAGTTGTAACATAAATTAGCAGCGTGATGGTCCCAAATAATATCTAAAGGTATAGGGAATTTTTATAACTAATAAAATTCATTTTCAACATCTAATATTGATAACGATAATCGTATATGCGAAGGAGGTTTCGCTTTTTTCTTTGTAGCCTCGGTATTCAGATTACTTGCATTGAAAATGTACAAGTTAAAAAATACGCTAATTTACCTTGAGGTGTTAGGCCTTCAATAACAAAATCGGGCTTGCTATTATTAATCATTATCATCATCATCATCATATGTTTTGTTTCATCATTTCATTATTATTATTCATTTTGTATTGGGTTATATAATACCTATACTAAAAGAATTTGTGCGAAAACTTTACACAGTTCGCCAGCCTTTTCCAGGGAACTGATTTTGATGATTTTTTTTACAAAAGGTTCCATTTCCATGTAGGTACGTATGTCATCAAGAAAAAAAATGAGAATAATGCTATTTTAAGCTCAAAAAACAAATTTTCATAGTTTTTTACCTATTTTGAAACTAAGTTTGAACTTCCAAAGTACATTTTTAAGATACGGATATGAGCAATTCTGGAAATCTGACGTCATATCCCCTCCAACAGCCAAGTTCATGTTTTCTAGATGCAATCGAATTTTTAATTTTTCAGTGTATTCAATCGAAACAACATCGTCCTTGCGTGGCTTCCATCCCATGTAAACCTCCCTGGCAACGACCTAGCAGATTTGGCAGCTAAGGATGGCTCCTCTCTACTTCCCTATCCAAATATACCTTCACCACTCCGAGATGTGAAAACATCTGTAAAAAAAGCAACAACTAGAGCTTGGCGAAACTTCTGGAGGGCCAGCGTACCCACCACGAACAAATTACGCGCCATAAGAGATTTCGCGGCACCCTGGTATCTTCCACCAACGACAACAAGAAGAGAAAACGTCGTGATCACGCGACTCCGCCTAGGCCACACTTCCTCAACAGGCAGCCCTCTCCTCTTTGTTCTACCTGCCAAATTCCTCTTACTGTTGCTCATATCCTACTCCATTGCCCCTCCCACACCGGCCCTCGGACCATCTTTAACAGTCCTACATCTCTCGCCGAAGTCCTCAACAACCACTCAACAATAATTTCCCTCCTCACCTTCCTCAAAAAAAGCCAATCTTCTTCACTTAATCTAACCACCCTTAAATACCATGTGCCTCTGGCCTAAGCGGCAGTACACGGCACAAAACAAAACAAAAAAAAAAAAAAAAGCTTAGATATGCTTCGTTTTCATTTAATGTTTCATAAAGCATTTCACATTCTACTTTGATTATTTTTATTTTAATTCTGAAATAATTGATGGTAGTTTTTCATCTTCAATAATTAAATCTAAATAGTTACCTGTTTCGAAGTACTGCTTATTGGAATTGTTTGCAACATAATGAATTTGTTAGCACAAAGTAAAAATATGCAGTATCTAAACCTAATTAATTCTGTCTCAAGTAAAATAAATATACAAGTACTGTTATGTGTTTCTAAACTTTGCAGCTTCGATAAGCAATGTACTGCCCCATATCATATGTATATATATGTGATAAGTTGAAATATACTCTTATAGTGAATTCTTATTGAAGCATTCTTGATGACTAACATTATGATGAAACAATGGCAATTCTTATAAGTGTTCCACTTATAAATTTGTTCGAGAGGATGATGGCAATATTTTGCTGTCATGCAAAAATTTTAGACATTTTTCTGTGGATTAGCATTTCAAAATATAACGAAATAAGCGATTACTTGCAATTTGCTTTTATTTCAGTGTTATCTAATGTATGTTTGTGAATATCAGAGTAGTGCTTATCTAAAACTATCGTTTCTTACAGGTTCTTTTCAAGCTTCCTTTTTTTCTTTTCGAAAAAATTCGTTTCATTTCGATTTTTCATTGGCTTTTCCGTTTTGTTTTTTCATCGTGGTCAAAAGGATCCATGAGTCACAATATATTTTTCCGTAGTGTCATTTGAAGTAAAATAATGACACCAATATATCTTATTTTTAGCTTCTAAAGTTAATTTAGAACATAAGGAAGGTTTTGAGGAAGCTTGGAGTCATAAAATTTATTGAATTGCATATTTCTTCATAAATTCAAATCCAGAAAGCTTCAACTTCATATATAAAATTACATAGTTGGTTGAAGATGAGAATACAACACTCTCATTTTGACTCCAAATGAAATACCGGTAAACTATTAATTCAAAGATATAATATTCAAAATATCAAATACAAATATGAAAAATAGTGATTAAAATCAATCATAAAAAAGTTATCTTTAAATTTTTACGAGTACAAACAAAATTTAAAAGTTACCAAGATAATTCATAGGAACATCAGTATCATTGAGTTATATTCAGGGACTTACCAAAAGGGGAAGGGGGAGCTTCCCCCCTTGGCTTTTGGAAAGTTGGTAAATTTGGAGTTTTAGCGTAAAGTTGGTAAATTTGACCACTTGCGCAGTATTATTACATTTTGGTTTTCTCCCCCCCCCCCGAAGAATGTCCTCGGTACGCCCCTGGTTATATTGGTTATATTATACGTTATATATACATTAGGATGGAATGAAAAAAAAAAAAATCTTGAATCTTGACCAAATTCAGTGAGGTGATTTACATTGAGTAAGAAACTTTCCAAAAAAATTTTGAGCTTGCTAAGTGAAAGAGAAGGGGAGTAGGAGGTCCCTAACTTGCACCTCTTTAAAAAAAAACGCTGTTTTGTGTTTTTTAGCTAGTAAAAATGGTGTTAGAAAGCCTGTTCAGCACTTGAAAGGTACAATTTGAGTTTCCGCATCTTCCTAAATCATCGCCATCCTTCTTGAATCAAAACTCAGACTGCTACAAGGCTATCGAAAAGTTACATATTGCAATATTTCAATATAATTAAATTTTCGTTGACTCTGCATCAATTATTTTTTGGCCCGGTAATTTTACCAATTTTTTTTCAACTTCTAGAAGTGTATTGGAAAGAAATTTTTGAATGTTTTCTGTACCAGTGCAGTCGATAGTAGACCCCAATATTCTAATATCTATCGTAAAAATTTCAACTACTGAAAAACGCAGACACTCGCATTGTACCTTCTAAGTGCTAAAAAGGCTTTTTCACACAATTTTGATTGCATAAAAAAACAAAAAACAGCGTTTGTTTTTCAGAAGGAGGTACATTTTGCGGACCTCATACTCCCTTCTTCTTTCACCAAGGTGGCTCAAAAATTTTTCGGAGAGTCTCTCACTCAAAGAAAATCACCTCATCAAATTTGGTTCTAGATATGTTTTTTTTTTCACTCCGCAGTAATGTACAACGTACATATTACTTATGCAACGTGTTTCTATTAGTAAAAATGTTCATAACAAAATTACTCTCAAACTTTAGGTGAGCTTTTACTATTTTTGCTGAAATACTGCTCTTGCACCTCGTTTAAAGTTTTTCCTTTGGTTTCGGGAAGAATAAAAATCGCGTACAAGACAAGAAAAACAGAAGCCCCCGTAAAACACCACAGCATTGATTTGATTCCATTATCGAACAAAACTAAAGGGTAAAACTTCAAACTAATGGTCCACGCAAGAGTAATCAGAAATCCGAACATACCCTGCAACGTACCTCTAACTTCCAGTGGAAATAATTCCCCACCGATGACGAAACCTATAGGGAGAACTCCCAGATTGTTTAAAAGCGTGAAAATGCATAAGAAAATAGGAACAATCCAAGGTATTGGTTTATCATCATTTTCGAAGTAGAAATGTTCATAAAGTGAAATAGCCAACATGCTGATTAACATACCACTGGCTGATATCGTCAGGACGACTTTACGTTTCAAATTGTGAACAAATGCCGGTGTAAGGAAGCTTCCACAGAAACCAGCGGTAGAGTATATCAAAGCTACGGTGGCGCTGTCATAAGGAAGTCGGAGGTGATCTATTACTAATACAGTGTAAGATAAAAGGATTAGTGGTCCGCTTAGTATAAGAAGAAAGAAGAGAAGAGAAGCAATGGAAAATTGCTTCCAAGCTTTTAAGCAATTATTGATGGTTGCGAAAAATCCTTTTCTTTGGCTTTTAGAAGTGAACGAATTCTCCATGTCTTTGATCTCATCTTCTAACTCATTTGGTTGTTGTGATCTAAGAGCGCACAGGACTTCGATAGCACGTTTCTTCTTTCCTTTCGAGTACAACCAGACTGGAGATTCGGGAAGTATAAGAGTCAACAGAAAACATCCGAATGACATGGCAGCGAAAATGATGCTGACAATGTTCCATTTAATGACGTACATCAGCGAGCTGCATAGGATGACACCCAGGTTCATCGTTACATCCACCATGGCCAATAGTAAACCTCTGTATTTTGTAGTTGATATTTCTGATACGTAAGTAATAACTGATGTACTCATTCCTGATTATTGGATATGTGGATTAGGAAATGAACTACAGCGCTATAACTTGAGTGTGGAAAAAATTAATTTTAACAAACCTATAGCGATGCTTCCAATAATCATAGCGTTCATCAGCATGGCATAGCTACTTGCTAAGCCGATCAATGTCCATGAAATCACAAATGGTATGAACATTAATAAGATACATGTCCTTCTTCCAAACATGTCCATCAGAACTCCAGATGCTAAACTTCCTATTGGAGTTAGTAGTCCAACGCTTGAAGCTAAAATTTTTTTTTCTACAAAATGTCTTCTGAAGAAATTTTTACCGGTTGCATTAAGAATTACCTATCGTTGTCTTTTGGTCATTGCTCAAACGTATTTTGGAATCAGATGAATCCAGTTGGTGGAATAAGAACGCGACGTAACTTCGACGTACTCCGATTGAAACATAAATTAGCAGTGTGATGATCCCAAATAATATCTGTGAAGCATAAAGGATTTTTACAATAAAATTCGTGGCCTATACGTGTACTTGTATAATGATGAAGAGATAATGCCATATGTGTAGGCTCTTTCGTTAATTTTTTCCTAAAAAATAAAAAAAATAAAACAATATCAGCCATACTGTATTATGGAATCTAGTTTTTAGTAATGGTTTATTCAGATTTACACATAATGTTGTTAACCTCTTCATGTATTGATTTGGAAGAGAGTTGAAACAACGAGTTTTTGAGTTTTTGAAATTTCGTAAATCGTTCATATAAGATAACGAATAGTTAGTTCTTCATACGTTTCATTAATAAGGGCTCAGATGTATATTTGCATAAAGAAGTATATTATATCCCAAATTGATCCTCCTAAGTCGTGTTAGAATAAAGGAAGAAGTGTTATCATTCTTAAATTATGATGGTACAAAATTGTTAATTATGGTTTCATTATGACAGAATGAGCTCAAATTACCGACTCATTAAAATTACAACATAGTTGAGCTTTTGAAGGAATAGTGACGTCAGAACGTTTCTTGAATCGTCCATATCTATGATGTTTAAAAGTAGTTTGTAAACTCAGACTTTATTGGTATGGTTGTTAGGAAATGTGATATTATTCTCTTAGATTTGAGTCAAAATAAATTCGAAGTGGTATAATAGTAAAAATTTGAAGTGGACTGAAGAGTTCCTTCCCCAAATATTCCAATTTCAGTGTCACCTTAGCTTAAAAGATTTCACCATGATCTCAAAAAAATATAGGAGGCCAATCTTCAATGTATCACTTCAAGAACAAAAATATTGAAGCTTCAGAGTTACGATCAGTCAACCTCAAAATTTGCGTGTCTTTTCATTTTGAGGCGAATTTAAAAAAAATGAATGGAAACACTAAGATATAAAGGCTCCGCTTCTGCTGGCCCCTTCTTCCCAATCAATTATGCTGTAATAGCAATCATTTCTGGTTATGCTTGTATGTTTTTTGGATAAAATTGTTTTTTCACTTTTCAAATATCTTTTTTAATTTTGAAATTATTTGTATGTACATATTTTTTATTCATGATGCATTTAAAATTTGATTGAATTAATAATCGTGAAAATTGAAATTACCAGATTTTTAAGAATATTTACCTGTTTGGAAGTACCATTCAATGGGATTTTCTGTAACATGCTGAATTTGTAAGCGCCTTCAATGCCTAAAATAAATATACGAATATTATGAAACATTTCAGAATCACTTAGGGTCTATATTGTTTCTGCACCATGCTATATACATCGTATGTGTATGTAATGAATTAATCTTCACGTTGAAACATTGTTGGTATATATTATAGGTACTTCGTTTTACAGCCCCTTTGATGATTAGTCTTATGAATATGCATGGATAGTGAAACGACTAGTAAGCTTATCAAGTATTTCATTTATAAGTCCTTTTCAGAGAATGGTAAAAATATTTTACAAAGACACGAATTCTACTGTAGATATGTGTGTTACAAAATTTAACAAAATCACTAAGCGATTACTCGCAATTTCCATTTATTCCCATATTATGAAATACCTGTATGTACTATATAGGAATTTGTTGAAATAAAGAAAAATAATCGTAAAAATTTTTGGAAAATTTTACGAAAAAATTCAAAAATAAAAAAAACGTTCAAAATGTACTAATTATTTAAAAATCATTTTTTTTTAAATCCGAAACGTCAAAATGTTTAAAAATAAAGAAATTATCCAAGAATTTGGAAAAATTCAAACAAATTGTTTGTAGGCATTAGTTCTTTTATTTGTCTTGGAAAACGTTTTTTTTCCATTTTTATTTAGCAGAGGAAAAACTGCTTTCACTAAGATATGATGGTAACTAGGCAATGCCATAGCCAAGGCGATGAGGAAGATGGAGTCAAAACTTATAATATTGATAACAAAATCAACCTGCTTCTATGTTACCAGTGGCGAATTCAATGGACGGAAAATGAGCGATTGCTGACTGAGCCACGGCCAAAGCGGTGGGCCTCAGGCTAGAAGGGCCCCTGAATCATTAATCGTATACATTTACGGTTTAGAAAAAGACCAAATTCGGTTTTAAACATGAATTATTTTAATGTAATTACTTACTTCGTTATTTCTTTTTTGTGATACGAATGGATGTTTTCTATTACGACAAGCAAAAAAAAAGGTCATTCGTTTCTTGGGCCCCTATGCAGCTCATTTGCCAACTGGGCTTTTTTCCTTTAATCTGCAACTGTATGTTACCTTTGAATTGTATAATTTTGTTGTGTATACTTATCCAATATAATGGAAAAAACAATTAAATGCCTTGATTTTAGGAATCCAATTCTCTAATTTACGATTCCTTGAGAACAAAGAAATTCCTTTATTTTCAATGAATACTTTTAATTGTATTTGCTCAGTTAGGCTGCTGAACAAAGAAAATTTATATTTTTGATCTCAAGTTCTTCATCGTTCAAAATTTTAAAATTTGAAACCAACTTACTGCAACTACTAACCTCACTTAGACTTAGCGTAAGAGAACTGCAACGCGAATTGTTGCTATTATCACATTCACTATCGAACTGCATTTACCTACTATACGTATTAAACTAGCATATTATTTTATGTATGCAATTTTGAAGAAGTTTTTGCGAAGTAGAAGTTGTTTGGCAAATGAAAGCAGTAAATCTGCTTCTAATTTTAATACTTTGAACTCTGAAATACAGTGAATTCAAGGTCGTTTAAGAAGTGAAACTAGTTCTTAGTGCGCATGTAGAAAAGAAATTGGCTAGAAATTGTTTAAATGACTTTGTTTGAAAAAAATTATTTCGTTTGTTGGGTTTTTAGTTGGTTGTGTTTAGCGAATTGTAAAAAAATTGCCTGGCTGCTTACCGAGGTGTGAAGTTTTATTTGAAACATTTTTCAGTTTGATGGATGATTATGGGATTTTTAGTGTGTGTTTGGTGTGGTATTTTCTACATTTAAAACAAGTCCTTTTAATGAAAATTTTTCCCGTACTTCGCTGATATTGTGTCTAATTCGTTCCTCCTACATGCAAAATTACATGGTTAAAGATGAAAATACAACGCTCTTAATTTCGCTCAAAATGAAATAATCATAAACTAACTATTCAAAGATATATTTCTAAAATACCGAATACACACTTGAAAAATAATTTAAAATTTATCAAAATAATTCATAGGAACATCAGTATGAAGTTACATGTATATATTATTTATGCAACTTATTTACTTTTTCAAGTTTCATGCCCAAATTATAATCAAACTTTGGATAAGCTTTTATTCTTTTTGCTGAAATACTGCTCTTGCACCTCGTTTAAAGTTTTTCCTTTCGTTTCGGGAAGAATAAAAATTGCATACAAGACAAGAGAAACAGAAGCCCCAGTAAAACACCACAGCATTGATTTGATTCCATAATTGAACAAGACTAATGGGTAAAATTTCAAACTAATGGTCCATGCAAAAGCAATTATAAATCCGAACATACCCTGCAACGTACCTCTAACTTCCAGTGGAAATAATTCCCCACCGATGACGAAACCTATAGGGAGAACTCCCAGGTTGTTTAGAAGCGTAAAAATGCATAAGAAAATAGGAACAATCCAAGGTATTGGTTTATCATCATTTTCGAAGTAGAAATGTTCATAAAGTGAAATAGCCAACATGCTGATTAACATACCACTGGCTGATATCGTCAGGACGACTTTACGTTTCAAATTGTGAACAAATGCCGGTGTAAGGAAGCTTCCACAGAAACCAGCGATAGAGTATATCAAAGCTACGGTGGCGCTGTCATAAGGAAGTCGGAGGTGATCTATTACCAGTACAGTGTAAGATAAAAGGATCAGTGGTCCGCTTAATATGAGAAGAAGGAAGAGAAGAGAAGCAATGGAAAATTGCTTCCAAGCTTTCAAGCAATTATTGATGGTTGCGAAAAATCCTGTTCTTTGGCTTTTAGAAGTGAACGAATTCTCCATGTCTTTGATCTCATCTTCTAACTCATTTGGTTGTTGTGATCTAAGAGCGCACAGGACTTCGATAGCACGTTCCTTTTTTCCTTTCGAGTACAACCAGACTGGAGATTCGGGAAGTATAAGAGTGAACAGAAAACATCCAAATGACATGGCAGCGAAAATTATGCTGACAATGTTCCATTTAATGACATACATCAGCGAGCTGCATAGGATGACACCCAGGTTCATCGTTACATCCACCATGGCCAATAGTAAACCTCTGTATTTTGTAGTTGATATTTCTGATACGTAAGTAATAACTGATGTACTCATTCCTGATTATTGGATATGTGGATTAGGAAATGAACTACAGCGCTATAACTTGAGTGTGGAAAAAATTAATTTTAACAAACCTATAGCGATGCTTCCAATAATCATAGCGTTCATCAGCATGGCATAGCTACTTGCTAAGCCGATCAATGTCCATGAAATCACAAATGGTATGAACATTAATAAGATACATGTCCTTCTTCCAAACATGTCCATCAGAACTCCAGATGCTAAACTTCCTATTGGAGTTAGTAGTCCAACGCTTGAAGCTAAAATTTTTTTTTCTACAAAATGTCTTCTGAAGAAATTTTTACCGGTTGCATTAAGAATTACCTATCGTTGTCTTTTGGTCATTGCTCAAACGTATTTTGGAATCAGATGAATCCAGTTGGTGGAATAAGAACGCGACGTAACTTCGACGTACTCCGATTGAAACATAAATTAGCAGTGTGATGATCCCAAATAATATCTATGAAGCAAAGAGAATTTTTTACAATATTTTAACACCCATACCAGTGCTTGTAATGATGGTAAGTTATGTATAGTATACGTGTAGGCTCTTCCGCTTATTTCTTCTTTGAAAAAAAAAAGAAGAACCATGAGTAGCCATACTGTATTATGGGAACTTAGTTTTTAATAAGGGTTTATTCAAATTTACATACGAAGTTGTTATCGTCTTCTTGTATTAATTTGGAAATAAGTTAAATCAAAGAACGAGATTAGGGTGTTTTGAAACTTTCTAAATCTTCCATACATATATCCGCAACAAATCAATCTAAAAAGTTCAAACTTGGTGTATAATGCTACTTGAACCCTGCCTCCCGTGCTAATTCGAGTCCAAATAGATACTCATAAAATAACGAATAGTCAAGTTTTGAAAATGGCTTAAGAAGTCCCAAATTCCACAAATTTCATAAATAAGGACTCAGAAGAATAATATTTACCTTAAGAATTATACTATACCCAAATTCATCTTTCCAGGTGGTATTAGAGAAAAGAATGAAGTAATATCTTTCTTGAAATATAGTGGTACAAAATTGTGAATTATGATTTTATGTTGACGGAATAAGCTCAGATTAACGACATATTCAAATTGTACCTCCTAAGTATACTTCGGCGATTGGAGGGGATGAATTGTCCATGTCTATCATCTTCAGATGTACTTGGAAAGTTCAAACTTTGTATGCATGATTGTAAGGGAACTAATATGACCTCAAGGATTTTGAGTGGAAATAGATTCAGAATAGTCAACTGAGGAAGCTTGAAGAATCCCTTCTACTGATATTCCAATTTTATGACGCTTTAGAGGTACATTCAGTCAAACTCAAAATTTGCGTCTTTTTATTTTGAGGTGAATTTAAAAAAAAGACTTCCCTGCTCTCAACTCCCGATTCCCAATCAGGTACGCTGTAATAACTGTCATTTTTAGTCAAGCTTGTTTGTTTTCCTACTTTTCAAGTGGTTTTTAAAATTTAGAAATGATTTGTATGTAAATATTTTTTCAGAAAGTGTTTAACATTTGATTAAAGTAATAATCATAAAAATTGAAACTACTTACTGGATTCTTTTCTTCTAATATTGAATTTGTATATTACCTGCTTCGAAGTACCATTCATTGGGATTTTCTGCAACATACTGAATTCGTAACAGCACTAAGTGAAAATTGTAAATCCAAATTAATTCTCCCACTCTTAGAATAAATTTACAAATATTCTGAGATGTTTCAGAATCATTAAACGCGTCTGTGGTTTGTGCACCATGTTACATCGTATGTGTATGTAACGAATTTAACTTCACGTTTGAAAAAATGTTATATATTAGGCACTTCGTTTTAGAGCCCATTAGATGATTATTCTTATGAGTATACGAAATTGCATGTATGGTGAAACAACAGTAAGTTTATCAAGTATTTCATTTATTAATCCTTTCGAGAGGATGATAAAAACATTTCGCAATAACATGTATTGTAATGAATTCTATTGTACATATATTTTTCAAAGTGTAACAATATTACTATTGATTACTCGTAATTTCTATTTATTCCCATATTATAAAATACCTATGTATACACATAAATAAAAAAATTAAACATTTTTGCTTTCCAAACAACTGAAAAAAAAATTTAACAAAAAAATTCTTCAGAATTTCCAGATTGTATAAAAATCATTTTTTTTTTTTTTGAAATGCGAAATATTAAAAAATATGTATAAAAGCAAAGAAATTATTCAAGAAGTTAGAAAGGTTCAAAAAATTGTTTATAAACATTATAGCAGGGGAAAAATGTTCTCACTAAATGATGGGAGCGCTAGGCAATTTCATTGTCAAGGTGACGAAGATGGTTGGTAAAAAAATTTTTGTACTTTATCAGATACTCTTGAATCGTATGATTTCTTGTGTATACCTACCTAATATAATGGAAAATATTATTAAATGCCTTGATTTAAAAATGCAGTTCTCTAATTTGCAATTTCTTGAGAACAATGAAATTTCTTGATTTTTATAAGTTATTTTCTTATTTTAAAACAGCTTTATTTTTGAGTAATCCTTAGTCCATATGGAAATTTCGGGTCTCAATTAACTTGTATTATTTGTCTCTTTCTTTCGCAGAGTTTCAAACATTCGGAATTAATGAAATGATCATGTTAATATTGTTCAACTTTTTTTTTTATTTGTC
Organism: Phenacoccus solenopsis; assembly: GCA_009761765.1. Lineage (NCBI taxonomy): Eukaryota > Metazoa > Arthropoda > Insecta > Hemiptera > Pseudococcidae > Phenacoccus > Phenacoccus solenopsis. The sequence continues at coordinate 7,234,331 of CM019755.1, read as the reverse complement.
TGCAGGTATAGATCATTGATGTGTACTTGAATAAAGGAACACGTAAATCATTTCAAAAAATTCTTTATTGAATGAACGTTTATTTTTTACATCAATAAAAGAATACAGTTATTTGGTCGTTTAAATTTTCGTTTCAATCGCCAATATTTAGCAGTTGTTATTGCTATAATGAGGAAATTAATGAACTATAAATTATAAGAACTGTTGCCTCTATGGAACACTTCACTAAAAATATGTAGGAACCGAAATCACCAAACATCCGAATTTACTACACTTTGATCGCATTTTCACCTTTTTTACTGAAATACCGCTCTTGAACTTCATTCAGTGTTTTACCCTTGGTTTCTGGTAGAATAAAAATAGCGTAAACTAGAATAAGAAACGAGCCTCCAGTGAAGCAGCACAACAGTGTTATGATGCCAGGACCAAACAAAACCAAAGGATAGATTTTGAGACTAACAGTCCAAACCAAACATACCACGAAACCATATATACCTTGTAACGTACCTCTAGATTCAAGAGGGAAAAGTTCGCCACCGATAACGAAGCCGATGGGTATAACTCCTAAATTCGTGAGAAGCGTGAAAAGGCACAGAAGAACTGGCACAATCCAAGGCAAAGGTTTATGGTTGCTCTCGAGGTATAAAGTTTCGTAAATAGTAATGGCCAACATGCTGAGCACCATACCGCCAGCTGACGTGCCCAAGACAACTTTACGTTTTAAATTGTGTACAAAAACAGGCGTCAGAAAGCTTCCGCAGAATCCAGCCACTGAATAAATCAACGCAACTGTGGCGCTATCGTACGGTAGCCGAAGTTGTTCAATGATTAATACCGTATAGGACAAGAGGAGAAACGGACCGCTTAGAACGACTAAGGGAAATAGCAAGGCTGCTATAGTGAACTGCCTCCAGGCCTTGAAGCAATTTCCCAGTGTTATAAGTAATCCAGTATTTTCGCTGGCTGTTGCATGCGAATTCTCCATGTCTTTGATTTCGTCTTCTAGTTCGTGCGCCGGTAGCGATCTGAGAGCGCAAAGGGTATCAATGGCGCGTTGCTTTTCACCCATCGAATACAGCCAGACTGGGGATTCGGGGAGGATGAAGGTGAGCAGGAGACTACCGACTGACATCACTGCGAAAATGATACTGACTATGTTCCATTTCATTATGTACATGAGGGAGCTGCAAATGATCACACCCAAGTTCATCGTTACATCCACCATGGCTAGCAGTAAACCTCGGTATTTTGTAGTCGATATTTCAGATACATAGGTGATCACTGCGGTGAACATGCCTGTTGAAAGATTTTCTCGAGTATAAGCAATTCATTAGATCAGTTCAAATTTCGAATAAATCGTGTTTTACAAACCAAAAGCTGTGCTTTCGATGATCATGGCGATAATCAACATAGAATAACTATTCGCTACGCTAACCATAGTCCAGGAAATTATAAATGGTGTAAACATAATTAGCATACATGTTCGTCTTCCCAAAACATCCATAAGAACTCCCGACATAAGACTAGCGAAAGGAGTTAGTAAACCCATACTGGAACCTATGAAAATTTAAATGATATTTTTCAAGCGTACAAATATTCATTCGTTTTCTCGTACAGTGATGTTATAACTATACTATACAAGGTAACGTTTACCTATCCATGTTTTCTGATCATCGGTCAAGCGTATTTTCGAATCATCCAAATCCAGTTGATGGAACAAAAAGGCGACGTAGCTGCGACATACTCCCATAGAAACGTAAATAAGTAGGGTTATAAACCCAAGTAATATCTAAGAAATTTTACTCATGATAAATTGAAAATATTCATCACGAAATGTGTAGGTAAATGTAATTCTCAAATGTAATTACCTGTTTTGTAGTACCACTCAATGGAACTTTTTTCAGCATATTGAAATTATAACTATTATCAAACAATAATTATAAATTATATCTTCTAATTATGTACCTTAAAAGTAGAATTTTAACAAGATTTTAACATATAAGATTATGCTACAGCGCAGCATCCCACTATTTGAGCTCTTAAATAATCGTTATGCTTATTATTATAGATGTCTATGCGTTTTTGTTACATACCTATCATCGTTGTGAAATTATTAAATTTGATATAAAAGCGTATAGAGATTATAAAGTTTGCATGCATTGTGGTATATACTGTTTTGAAATAAGGCTAAAGGAAACTGTGGAATTCGAATACGTCAAATATATTAGACAGTTGTCAACATATACGATATTAGGGAGTCAAGTTTGTGAAAGTACCCAAAATATGAAACAAGATTATATGGCTTAAGCATCCAGCAATTACTTTTTGTAGTTTTGTTTGCTTTTACTTTCGAAAAAATAAAATAGAGTAAAAAACTTTAAATAATTACTTACATAGTATCCATTATTTGATAAGAAATAAATTTAAAATCTCGGTGACTGTATTCACAATTATAGTCTCGATGCTATGTGTCGAAGTATCGAATATCGATGGACGAAAAGTTATGAACATTAAACATCTGGTCTCGAAGGGTTAATTGCTTCCAAACTTTGATGACGCGGTTGATGCGAGTGAATTTGAATCGTATATCGTGATAGTATGTAATTTTTCTAGGTCAAGTTTAAAGCGGCGTATATACTAATAATTTCCAAGATGCATTATGCGTAATTAGGAAAAAATGATTGTTTCATGCAATATATTCGTGATCCATCGGCAGTCACTAAATTTATCCATTTAAAAATCCTACATTGTGTTAATTTTTAGTGACGTATTTAAATTGGAATTTTAGTATTTTTTATTGCTCTTTTGTCTTTTTAGCCAAGGTATATATTACGGATAAAATGTTGAGTTTAGACCCGTTTTATTAGAAAAGGTTTTACATAATGAAATTACATAATTCAAAAGGTTAGGTTACAGTGAACCTGTATGCTATAGATATATATGTGCTGTCATCTCTTAACATAAGGGTTGCTGTAGGTCCATTTTGAAATGGGGACCAGCGAAATGGACCTGGTTGCTGTGCTAATCGATAGCATAACGAATAGAACCACAATAATTAAGATTGGAAATTCAACAAAAAATACCTTGAGTGTAAAGTATTCTAGATAAAAATTGCTTTTAGAATTAACATACTTTTCTCTACGATCATGATTGTACATTTTAACCCTTAATTGGCACACATGGGTGAATTTCACCCATCGGTAATACAAACTCGCTGCGCTCCGGCGTAACCGGCTGCTCATCCCTGTGCACCCTTCATAGTTGAACGTTGCCACAATTTCTTCAGTTTGGGAATCTGTGTCAGTTGCATGCATCAATTTTTGAAGGGGCAGATTTACTTCTGAATTTTTATGTAAATTATTCATTGCATTTTTCAGATCGCAAAAATTGAAAATAAAACCATGCTATGTTGTAGTTTGAACGATTTGCAAGAAAAAAACATAGAAGAACAAATTGCCTATCTTCAATATTGAAGGAGCTATAAATTTTCAACAATTGTTCTATTCTATCCTATGTATGCTGCCCCTTCAATTTTGATATTATGCAATTTTTTTGTAATGAAATTCTGCATTTCAGGGAGCACAATAACATATTATTATATTTCAATTTTTTGAGTGACTCAGCACAATTTTTATTTTCTAATTTAAATTACTTTTATGTGTGCCATCAGAGGGTTAAAATAGTCAAAAATTGGTACTCTTAATTGCTTATACAGTATTATTAAAAAATTATTTTTTGAAGCGAACTTTCTTGGGAGATAATTATAGGACTGAATTAAAATTCAGGGATAGAATGCAAAATATCTTTCTTCATCAAATAAGTATAACGCTATAATGCATTCAGTATGTGTGAGGACCCCATAATGTTGGCCTTTAACATTCAGTAAACAGCAACCTAGTATACATACGTAGTATCATGGGAGCATGAATTTCATGTTTTGAGGTTCTCGCCAGTAAGTTATAGTGATACAACATAGGTAAGGCAGTAACAGCATAATCATAAATTACATCTTCTAATTTTATATATATGTATATGAATGAAAAAAAAATTTCGTAACATTTCAAAATGTGGGGTAATTCTATGTGCATTTTCAAGTATTTGATCTTGTAAAAATAACGACGATACTTGACTCGATTTTCATTACCAAGTCAAGTATTTTGAAGGTAATGATGCACTTGAAAGATTGATTATGTTAGGATTATAAATTGTACATGAATTGCGCAATATGAATAATATTAACCCAGGCTTTTCTATAATGTGGTAGGTGCTGAGGTAGATGGGTTGCAAATATTTATTTTCTGCAAAGGCTTAGAAACCATATTGAAGAAACATTACGTTTCTTTTCTTTTTCCTTCAATAACTTTCAATTGGCTTATCATGGAAATATTCGCTCGAAGGCATTAAAGAGAGAGAAAAAAAACTAGGATTTTTCTATCTGAGTTTTATGAGTCGAGTCATTTCCAATAAATCAGAAAAACCTAGTTAAACTGTGTGGTTTCCGCTCTAGATCATTTTCTGTCACGTTTATAAAAAAATCTGTAGTCATTGTTTTATTATAAATTGAATCCAGATTTTTTTGTGATCTCGTAACTCATACCATTTAAGAAATAAGTACCTATGAAACATAATTCCGAGAGGCTTCAACGTTCAACAAGGAAAAATCACGTAACTTAGGGATGTTAGCCTTTGTTTTATGTTGATTGGGGCGACGCGAACTACAGAAAATCTTTCCGGAAAACCCATTCCATGGGAATCATTTCCGAACAGATGATGATATAGCCTATTTAACCCTGAAATATCATTCTTACAAAATCACATAAATGGCACACTCTGTGAAATTCACAGGGTAGTATTTAAATACTGATATACTGGCAAAATTTAGAACTTTACATAGACAAAAGGAACCTATTTAGTAAACGAAGCATTCAATTCAAAATTAAGTTAGTACGAGTATTCTAGTGGTTGCATATTGTGATGTTGAAGGGGCTGTTTTCATACACGATCAATCTAAAGTTTATATCGCAAAATTTAAAAACTGGTAATCGTACTTCAACACAAATTTGTATCCATTCTATTTCCAAATAGAATTTACTAAAAATGAAGTGGTTAAGATTTTCGCGAAGAAATTACTTTTTTTTTCATTTTGCTTAGCAACTTATTGAAATATTACCCGATTTTTTAAGCATCGTAAAATTCGAGTATCCCTGAATAATTTTTTAATCCAATACCTAGTTTGTCCAAAATATTTGAAGCAACAGTAGAATATCATGTTCCAGGGAAAATACCCATTATATTTATAAACTGTTAGTAAAGGGTAAAATATGTGAATTTCACATAGTGTGTCATTAACGTATTAAGATTTTTTTTTTAATATTAAGATTGGCCAAGTATAAGAACCCCTGAATTCGATAAAAAAATAATAAAACATGTAATAAAGTTCCCAAAGTATATCCTTTCATGCGCCCTTGCGTTCAATGCTATTAGTATACCCATATCATCACAGGCGCAAGGTTGAAACAAATATTGTGAATTTCACAGAGTGTGCCATTTAAGGGTTAACATAGTTCCCCATTGATAAAATATGTTTAACATAACCTTTTCTTCGTGCAAAGCTTTCATTCTCTCTGTTCAAGTATGTCCAATCTCATTCGTGGGTTCTCAAATACAATTTTTCATAAAGAGAAGAAATACTTAATACAGTTCTCTCACGAGATTTTATTTTTAATGGTTGAACCCTTATTGTAACAAAAATATTGTAGATATAAACGAGACACGAGCAAATAACTCAGATACATTGTGAACATGATGAAAAATACGATCAGACTGATCACATCTAATAATAAATATTGAAACCATGCTAAGCTGGCAGCAGGGGTTTTTAAATGTAGTGCCCCCTCATGTCTTAAAACATACTCTGTCCAATATACCACATTTTGCTGCGGAGTCATTGGACGATCGTAGAATATCGTATGTAATCGTCGCATATTATTTTGATACCTGAAATATAAAAAGTAAAATGATTTTTATTTGATGCCTCATCATTTAGAAACTTTCGGTGAACCCCTATGAGTACCTGGTGTCGTTTATGATCGCATTTATTGCTTTTAAGAGGCTATGCTTAGTGATGTTTTGTATACTTAAACGTAATGCTACACCGTGATTCTCCAAAATCGCTGCATTTGTAGCTTGATCAGCGAATAAAGGAATTGCGATGATTGGAGTGGTTGTTTTAATGGCCTCATAAGTTCCACCTTGACCACAATGGCTGATGAAAGCCTTCACATTTTTATGCTCTATGAATTAGAGAGAAAAAATAAGGGCAAAAAATTGGGTACTTTATTCTTTCAAAACGATGTTCAAACTCCTCTCTCCTAAAAATCTATACCTAAGATATCCCGTTGTGGTAACCATTCCATCAACATAACATTATCTGATAAGTTTTCGAGATTTTCTTCAAATTTCCAAATCACCCTTTGGGGTATCTCGGCGAATGCTTCCTTAAAGACATTTTGTATGTGCAAAGGTAGTTTGGCAGCTCGTACTAGCGATCCTAATGAGAATACAATAACTCCATGTTTGGCTTCTTCAATGAACTTTTCGATATGCTTTGGGATATAAATTTATTAGTAGATTGTAAAATTACTAACGCGTAGAAGAAACTCTCTTGACAAAATTTGTCATGAAGACGTCATTATATGATATAGTAATTTTGATTTATAATAAATATTATATTTCGCAGATATCATATAATCAGGGCGTACCGAGGACATTCTTAAGGGGGGGGGGGAGAAAACCAAAAATTGCCAACTCATAACATAAAATTTTACCAACTGTTGACTTTTTTTTTTTTTTAGTGTTCAAAAAATTTAAAAATATAGCTGTAATAATACTGCGCGGTCAAATTTACCATCTTTACGCTAAAACTCCAAATTTACCAACTTTCCAAAAGCCAAGGGGCTACGTCCCTGGTTGTGCGCTATCGAGTTCTTATTTTCCCAAAAGAAATTCAAGTTCCCAATTTCAGCGTTGAACAATTATAAATTTCCCAACTTTTCAAAACACCCGGGGGGAAGCTCCCCCCCATCCCCCCTTAGTTACGCCCCTGCATATAATTTCTGATATCGTGGTCATGTCATGATAATGTTATAATGAGATTAAAAGAGTTTTACATCGCTATGATTTCTTGAGTTAAGAAATATTTTGTCAAGAGGGAAGTATATAAATCAAATATTTTTTCATACTCTTGATAAAGGCTTAGCAGGTTTCACTTGAATTCCAGCAACTTCGATGACGTTAGGGTTCATTGGTCTGGGTATAACAGATGCATGACTGTTGTAAAATAAAAGATTAGGTTCCATATCTAAAAATTTAGCCTGGTTGCCAATATAGTGAGCATTGTCTGCATGAAATTTTCTAAGGAATGGTTTCACCTTTAGATTGTAACACCATTTAGAAAGGAATAAATTCCATAAATTACGCGATCGTCCAAGAAAATCATTGGTCTGCCATGAATTATCTAATTCGTATGGGATATACCCTGGATGATATGGATTACTGATGGCGTTATCGGCAATTAGCCAAGATCTCATGGTTACTGTGCCTATGACAGGAACTTTCAATTTTTCAGCTATTGGAAAGTAACATTTGTAGAGAAATAGGATTTCTATAAATATGATATCGTATTCCTTTATATCGGAATTTAGTATTTTCTAGAAAATGTAATATATTATAAATTTATAATTAACCATCGATTCGAATTTGAAATCACATTTAGAAATTTTGTAGACTCACTCGAATTTCTGGTAGGTTCATTACTTTATTGCAGTACAATTTTTCTTCCTCAATGGTGCTATCTATTAATTCGTAAACGCTAAGTGAAGCCACATCTTCATAAGAGGATTGGCTGACATACATGAATTGGTCATTAGATACGTCGATTATCGATGTATAGTTAGCTTCGGATGCCTGTTGCGGAAATGGCGTGATTACAGTCACCTCGTGACTGGCTTCAATCAGAGATCTCATTATAGCATCATTGCTGTTGAAATGGCTTTTGCACGTTATGGGAAATATTCCCAAAACTCTAGCTCCATTAGTGGTACATATCATGAAGACGATAATATTGGAAATCTAGAACACACGAATGTTAAAAGATCTAATATTTGAGATAAATATTAGGTGAGCTATGAGAAACTTGTAGGTACTTACAATAGATAATATATTCTTCATCGATGATGTTTTTCAAACAGGTATATTTGAATGATGCTATGCAACAAAACTGTTAATATAGATCTATAACATCAGAAGATTACGTTGTCCAAGCCTACTTTATCACAAGATTCACATATGTGATTCGTGAATTCGCAATATCGAATCTATAAATGAACAAATGAGTCTGTGTACTTATGCGATACGATATGAACGCATACATAACATAGGAACTTAACGAATAATTTCCGTTAACCTTAACCTTGTTATTTATTGTACGATGCTTATTCTAAGTTGTTACATTTAGTGCGCCGGCTGACGTATGAGTCAACGCATGCGGAACATGTCTGTTAATCAGTGTTATTGGGTTATAGCTTTTTACTATCTCAGGAAGTAGTTTGCGTTCTGCCAATAATTTTTATACTCGTTGAAGATAAGAAAACAAAATCAAATGAAAGTTTAAATTCTTACTATGTGAAGAGTTTTACTCTCGATAAGTACTTATATATTTAATTGAAAACACATAGGATATCAAGGATTTAGATATAAAATCCCTTAAAACGCAAATATTCGATTTTTGTTACCAGTAAAGGCTCAGTAACCTTTGTACAAAAATGACTACAGATCCTAAATTCAACTTCTTAAGTGTATTTGAGGAGATGGGGAGGCTATGGTTCAGGCTCGATACTGGGTGTGGGCTAGGTGAGGTCAGAATCATCTACAATTTTGAATAAGCACCTATCAAACCCCGCTCGAATAATGCATGAAGGCTGTATACTTTTTTCAAACATCTGACGCATCATATACTGTGTATTTATTGACAATGAGTTCTTTGTTTCTACTGCAGGATCACTTGTTATGTACCCGAATGCGGATTTTTTTCATACATCAAATAAGACCTCAGAGCCACTTATCATATATGCGATGAGCATACTTTTGTTACCTGCTTTTATTTCATATTTTATTTAACGCGCTTAGTACATTCTGCTTTGTAATGTTTGAGTGCTTGAACGAACAGCTGCATGTTGCTTTTCCAAGAAAATCAGTATTGGATGCTTATCAGCGACTAAAGGAATCGCTAGATTGGAGTATTGCTCGCTATAGCTTTATAAATTCCTCCTTAGCCGTATGACTGATGAAAGCTTTTACATTACTGATAGTATGGCGTTGTTCTTTTATGCGACTGTGAAATCAGGCTACTAAGCGCCTCTTGTGCTGTTTGCGTACTTCCCACTGTACACTGCAGCCGTTTGTATCACGGATAGTGTCTTTTGTGGGCTACGCACTTCTCATAAACTCTAGATGTTCGCAGGCCTGGTTCTGCGTACACTTCGACCATTTTGATAGAGGAACTTCGCTATTCATGGCTCTGTATGCATTGATAAGGCCAAAGTAGATTCTACCTTTGCAGTTACAACTAACCTACTGTGCTTATTAATTTTAAAGCGAAGTGACAAAGAAACCCCGGTGGCAAATTCCAAAATTCATCTTAAAAAATAAGGAAGAAGGAGATAACCGATGTGATCATGTAAAATATCCTGAGCAAAAATGTAATCTCGAAGTTTAAAAGTGATTTCTTTGATGTATGACTCCATACATTTCCTATATAGCTGTACTAATCGCTAGTTTACCAAAAAAATTTTTGTAGGAGATTGAAGTACGTATTTTCTTGATGCGTTATCATGAAAATTAATCAACAATATGAAGTGAAGATTATAAAATTTTTATTATCAAAGAGTTTTATTCTTAATGACTGATTTTCCGCTCATTCGCAAACACCTAGAGTATACAAAGGAGACAAATAAGTAACATAAATAAGTCATAATAAATAAGAAAACAACGAAGGTGCCAATCACGTCTAATAGGAAATATTGAAACCAATTTAAATGGGTGGAAGCTGATTTTAGATGAGATGCTCCTCCATGTCTTAGAACATATTCAGTCCAATACACTACGCTTTGTTGTGGGGTCATTGGACAGTCATGAAACACTTTAGATAACTGTTGCATATTTTTTTGATACCTGAAAAGAACACAATTATTAAATTTGATTATATTCAGTTATAAATTTATAATAAATTTAAAGGATCTTGAATTCGACTAAAAATCAACCAACAATTGATTCTTATTTTTACTCATTTTTGTGATTGTGAAAGACTGCGAGAGACGCTTAAGCAAATTTAAAACATTTTGTCGGAATTTCTATTCTCAACAAGACTTTTAAGTTGTGATTTTGACCTTGGTCCTAATATTTCTTTCATTTCGACAGGAATCATGAATATATCTTTCAACTGTGAAGTCATTTCTTATAGCTTGAGATCATCGATCAGTTTTAATATTTTCGTTTGTTAGGTATTTACCTAGTATCGTTTAAAATTGCATTCAAAGCGCTCAGCAGATTCTGTTTTGTAATATTTTCAATGCTTAAGCGGATAGCTACACTCTGCTTCTCCAAAATATCAGCATTGGATGCTTGATCAGTGAATAAAGGAATCGCAACGATTGGCGTATTGCTTGCAATAGCTTCATAAATTCCGCCTTGGCCGCAATGACTGATGAAAGCTTTCACATTATTGTGATCTATAAGGAAATTAATTATTAGTAGAATAAATTTGATGATGTAAATTTATTAAAAAATGAGTTCTCGTGTATTTTAGATTAAAAATTAACAGAATAATTATTATTGCAATTACATACGTAAAATATCTCGTTGAGGTAACCATTCCATCGTCATAACATTACTAGTGAGATTTTCAATTTTCTCTTCAAATTTCCAAATAACCCTTTGAGGAATTTCAGCGAACGCCTCTTTGAATGCGTTTTGTATTTGTGCGGGTAGTAAGGCAGCTCGAGTAACAGATCCAAAGGTGAATAATATAACCCCATGTTTCGCTTCGTTGATGAATTTCTCAATGCCCTTGAAGAAGTAATTAAGTTAGAAGTATGAATAAATAGTTCAGCACAAAGTTTTTGAATATTTTCAGATACCTTTGGTAGAGGTTTCGCAGGTTTCACTTGAATTCCACCCACTTGAATGATATTTGGAGTCATAGGTCTCGGAAGAAAAGTTGGGTGATTATTGTAAAAAATTATATCAGGTTCTATATTAAAAATCTTCTTGAGGACCGAGAAGATGAATGTGATCTTGATGAAATTTCTTGAGCAAGGGAGTAACTTCAAAATCGTTGACGAATTTTACGACAATGTGACTCCATAAATTACCCATGCGTCCGTAAAAATCATCAGTTCCCCAGAAATTATTCAATTCGTAAGGAATATACGAAGGATTATTTGGATTCCCCATAGCATAGTCTGCGATAAGCCACGATCTCACAGTAACTGTACCTATGACAGGAACTTTCATCTTTTCCGCAACTAGTGAATAACATTTATGGAAGAATAGTATTTCGACAAATACAACATCATATAATTTTTCGTCGGAATTGAAAATTTTCTGAAAATATCAATGAACAAGTGTATAGAATTACATTTTATGAAATGCGAATAAATAAAGTAAATAAAACATGTACCTGAATTTGAGGTAGATTCATAAGTTTATAACACGATACAATCTCCTCTTCAATTATCGTATTACTAAGTTGGTGCACGCTCAAGTATGCAAACTCTTCAAATGCTGATTGGCTTACGTAAATGAATCGACCATCTGATACATCAATTATCGAAGTGTAATTAGCTTCAGAGGCCTGTTGAGGGAATGGTGTGATAACGGTGACTTCGTGGCCAGCTTCCACCAAGCTCTTTAAAATGGCATGATTGCAGGTGAAATGGCTTTTGGCTGGTAAGGGATATATGCCAAGTATTTTTGCTGCATCGATTACACATATGGCTAATGTTAACGAATAGAGAACCTGAGGCGGAAAAAAGAATTAAATTTTTATTCGAAAGCATTTATTTGCGTATTGCTAAATATAAAAATTCTAGAAATTCATCGAAATATGTTGTGAGTCTCAAAGAACTCATTTTGAATTGATACTACAAAATTTTTTCATAAATAGTCGTTCAATTATTATATTATTCAGTTATATTTACGCGAAATATAAAGTTTTAATACGTTCAAAATATTTATACAACTTCTAAATATCGTTAACCGTTGATAACTCCATTATTTTTTTTTTTTTTTGAAACGATGAAAGGTAACTCTTGATTAATGAAATACGAGTATTTCAATTTTTCTAAAAATATTCGTTTCGTTATTTTCCAAGAACCGTAAAAACTGTTGTTACTGTGAAAATAGTGAATGTTGAAATAGAGTGTGATTTAATTGTTTGAGTATAATAATAGAGAAATTTGAAGCTTTTTCTACAAAATGTATTTTTGTTATATTCGAAAAAAACAAAAAGTTTCCTAATCTTACTAAATATATGTAACTCCAATACCACCACATTTTAATTTTGTGATTAATTTTTTGTTTTTTAATAATTCATTATTTTTATTACGACTTTTATTAATGAAGAATTCAATAAAATCAAATTTTTAATACTCACATAATAAGAATATAATCTCATAGTTATATTTTTATTCACTATTAAATTTTAACAATAATTATAAACACGTCTCTGAAGAAAAAAATCAAATTTTCAAACTATAGCTGATTCTTTGTATGATACTAAGATGTTATTTGATATTGATGGAAAATTTTATTTAAATGAAAAAAAAAATTAATAAAATCCAGAATCTTCGTAAAAGTATTGTTGGTGATTCGCTTAGCCTAGTGTATTATTGAAATCAAGAGAAAATACTTCTTCACGAATCCGCCGCACATCGCAAACTGCATTGAGACTCTACACTTACGTATTAAGTAATCTTTGTCAGCCTTCACCGCGTAGTACTTCATTCGGGTGTGTGTCAACACCACTTATTTTCTCAATTACCTTCTGGATAATAACTGCTTTAAAATAATAGTATTTTGATTTTTTGTAAGTGAACTTTTTAGATAGTTACGTAATGGTGTTGAAAAATTACAACCTACGTTGCAATCACATTTTTCTTTAGAGCTGAGAATAGAATATGGGCTATAGCTTTGGGTAACAAAATTTCTCGGACGGTGAATTATTTCGAAGCGATGATGAAAAAAATTGAGAACACAATTTTTACAACTTTTTACTCTTTTTGGTTCCTTTTTTTTTTATTTTTTGAATTTGTTAAATACATCTTTTCTGCATGTTACAATTGTTTTCTCATTTTTTTTTCAAATGATGAACTTAAAGGTTCTTTCACATATTTGTAATTATGTGCTCTATTTTTATAGTATAACATGCAACTCATTGAAATCAGACAGGCTAAGCACCGAATTCCCTTTCGTAATATGACATTTGTAATGAACTGTAGCAGTTATGTTGAAAACTTTCATTTCTTCAACTTATTTTATTTTTCTAGGTTGAAAAACAAATTTCCACCATGATTTGTTCATAATCGAGTAGATAATGAATAATTAATTTCTTTTAAAGGTTATATTAGTTTTACCTCGATGCTTTGAATTTTTTCTGTCGAATTAATTTTTCTATTAAATTTTTGATATTTGCAGATCTGGATTTCCCTGGGTCGCACGGTATGTATATTTTTAAACAAAACTTTTTTAATTCTTTGAATAACTTCCAAAAATTTTGAGCGATTTTTTTACTTTTAATGTGAAAAAAAATTTTTTTAATGATTTCTCCAGTTAGGTATAGAAGTTTATCTATGTAGATTAGGTGGTATCCAAGTATTTTGTAATACGTTTATAGGTACAAGTGTATATGTTATCCATAACCCACAAATCTGGAGAACGTTTTTAATTTTCAATTTTTTTTTTCTTTGCTCTTATATTAACTTCTAAAAACAAACATATTTTTCATTTTATGAAGTATGACGGAGTGATTGTACATAATGATTACATGCCAAGACGACAAACTGAATTTATCCTAAGATCAGCAAATTTGTAACTCTGTCACTAGTAGATACACTATACACATGCATGTGTAATACATATTTGTTGCACATTGTTACCACACTTACTACTCAGACATATTTTCGAAACAATGAAACTAAATGCTTGAAAATCAGCCGATAAAACCATTAATTGCAGTTGTTTAAAGTGTCAAAACTTTTTGGAAAAGTTTTCAGAGCGATGCTCGATAAGAGGTTGTGCTTAATAGCTATAGTAAAAATATATTTATTGAGAACTTAGCTAAAAAAAATCAGGTTGCCAATCTAACTGATTTAAAAAAAAAATAAGAACGATAGAGATTGATTTAATCATATTAGATGTTTTTGTGTAAAAGCATAACCTCAAAGCAGGGTTGTAACCAGTCACTTTAGGGAGAGGTACTAACCGAATGGTATATGGCTTTAACTTCTTTTTTTAAATATTAGTTGGTACTTCTGTATTGAATAAGAAATTTTACTGGTGGGTTCAAATTTTTCTAGAAGGGGCTCAGCCACTCTCACCCTCCTGACAATAGGTCTGCCTCAAAGTCTTGAAGCAGTATCTTCGCAATACAACTTCATACTTTATATGTACGATCATGCAAATTATAAGTTTGTCAATGGATATGTACATTTTTTGTGAAAAACTGTAGGATATATTTTTCAAATGTGATATAAAGTCGCAGCTGCCTATGCGAGTGTTTTCATTTTTTATAAATAAATCGACAAAATGAAAGTAAGGTTACAACATTTTTATTATCAAAGAGTTTTATTCTTAATGACTGATTTTCCGCTCATTCGCAAACACGCAGAGTATACAAAGGAGATAAGTACATAGCATAAATAAGTCGTAATAAATAGGAAAACAACGAAGGTGCCAATCACGTCTAACAGAAAATACTGAAACCAGTTCAAACGAGTGGAAGCTGATTTTAGATGAGGTGCTCCACCATGTCTTAGAACATATTCAGTCCAATACACTACGCTTTGTTGTGGGGTCATTGGACGGTCATGAAACACTTTAGATAACTGTTGCATATTTTTTTGATATCTGAAAATGAAGCAATCACAGAAATTAATTACCTATATTTAATCATTGCATATTTAAATAATCTAGAATGAAGTAAAAAATCTACTTTAGCTTAAATTCACTTTGTGGTTGTCTTTATCATTTTTTGGTTTTTACAAGTAATTATTCTAACATAAAAGGTATGAATTTCAACCAGCAACCACTTCAAAGCAATTCTAGAAATTTTCTTCTGACTTCACTAATTTTTATTTCAACGCGATCTTGAATAATGTAATTCCAAGACTGTGACATGTTTATGAAGTGTTTACTATAAAATCTATACTTATTTCCAAGTCGACTTGACTACCTACGTATTCTTCATCTTGATACGAATCGCAAATATATAGTCCAGCGATATAGTAATTTTTTTGGCTTTCAAGTGGAAAAAAATGATTCTATACATCATCTCGAAGTCATCTCCATCTTCTCACCTCAATTTCACACCATAACTTTGAAGCATAATAGTTTTTTTTTTTTTTCATATAATAATCAATTTTGAAAGATTCACTTTCACCTCATCTCAAAGCATATTAATTCGCTTATTATGCTTCACAGCTATTTTAAATAATTTTAATCTTAGATTCAGCTTAATGCTTGAAGAGGTGCTGGGAAAATTTTTAGTATTTTTTGTAGTCAGTTCTTTACCTAGTATCGTTTAGAATTGCATTCAGCGCGTTTAGCACATTCTGCTTCGTGATATTTTCAATACTCAAGCGAACAGCTACTCCATGCTTTCTCAGAATGTCAGCATTAGATGCTTGATCAGCGAATAAAGGAATCGCTATGATTGGGGTGCTACTCACAATGGCTTCATAGGTCCCTCCTTGGCCGCAGTGACTGATAAAAGCTTTCACATTATCATGTTCTAGAAATGAATAAATGGTATAATGAATGTTGCAAAAAATTTCCTAAAAGGGATAATATATGATTTGAATGACTTCCTACCCCTGTAAGAAACGTTACTAAGTATATCATAGTTTATTTGATATTCATGTTAAATCAAATTTCTTCCTATTTTGATATCAAACTACATGAATTAGGAGATTGATTATTTTCTAAAACTTTCTCAAGTTATAATTTCGATATACGTACTATTGATATCGATATGCATATGGTATCATATTACTATAGAGTATCATACAGGTTCATATGTACTAGTGCTGTAATCGATTAAAATTTTTAATTATTCGACTAAACATTTGTAATCGATTAATCGAATAATGGATTATTCAATTAACCAAATTGTCGATTAATCGATCCACGCTTAAATAATTAATCGTCTAAAAAAATCGCTTGTTTGAATTAATCGTGATTAATTCATATAATCATAGGTACCTGTGTATACCAGCAACAAGTGTTCCATCACAGAAAGTGTTCTCCTCTGCTGGGAACATAATTTCATCGAAACGAACATGCTTATCCCCTACCAAAGCCAAAAAATTTATATTTTTATTCCAAAATTCAAAATAAAGAATCTTACTTTTGTTTATTTCATTACTTCATTCAAATAAAAATTTTACTTTTGTTTATTTCAATATTTCATTCAAATAAAAGTGTTGTAAAGACTTCGATTGCTGTTTAAAAGCGTCGATTATTCTAATCAATTGAAACTGTCAAATATTTTAATCGTTTAAAATCGTCGAGTATTTCAATCGATTAAAATCGTCGAATATTTTAATCGATTAAGGAACTGGTCAATTTTCGATTAATAATCAAATCGATTAATTTTGGAATAATGGATTAATCGATTATTTTTTTAATAATCGACATTACTAATCTCTCTATACATTAAAATCAAAATGAAATCGGTTTTGAGATGCGCGCGCATCCTTGTTATGAATAACAGGTATAAAAGGTATATAAAGGATAGCACGTATACAAAGGGAAAAAAAGGTTGTAAATTTCAATAAAAGCTTTGTACATAGGCAAGAGCAAGGGTAAAGTTGTAAAATTGTTTAAAATGGTAGGTATACAAAGGTATAAAGGGGATGAAAGGAAGAACTCTTGGTGTGGTTAATAAATAAGAATAAATTGGGTTGTGCAGTTTGGAATGTACTTATCTGATATAATTAACTGTTTTTTCTTCATTTAATTTTTATTTCGAGCCGAAGGGGCGAGTAGGCACTAGTATGTACTTATAATCACAAGTATTCACCTAAAATATCTCTTTGAGGTATCCATTCCATTGTCATAACGTTTTCAGGTTGATTTTCCATTTTTTCTTCGAATTTCCAAATCACTCTTTGAGGTATTTCGGCGAACGCCTCTTTGAATGCATTTTGTATTTGTGCGGGTAGCAAAGCAGCACGAGTAACTGATCCAAAAGAGAATAATATAACCCATGTTTCGCTTCATTGATAAATTTCTCAATGTTCTAGAAAAAATAAAAATGTAATTAGATGTATGACATAGCCGTCAGCGTTAAGTATATGATTATTTTCAAGTACCTTTGGTAAAGATTTCGCAGGTTTTACTTGAATTCCACCCACTTGAATGACATTTGGGTTCATCGGTCTCGGTATAAAAGCTTCATGATTATTAATAAACAGAAGATCAGGTTCCATATCTAAAAACGTATCCTGGGAACCAAATAGTTTGTTATGATCTTGTTGAAATTTTCTGAGCATTGACTTAACTTCGAAATCGTAAGCGATTTTCGTAACAATATGACTCCATAAATTACGCGCACGTCCATAAAAATCGTTAGTTTGCCAGAAATTACTGAATTCGAATGGAATATACGAGGGATTGTTCGGATTACCCATAGCGTAGTCGGCGATAAGCCATGATTTCGTCGTCACCGTTCCTATGACAGGAGCTTTCATCTTTTTCGCTACTTGTAAATAGCATTTATACAGGAACATAACTTCGACAAATATGACATCGTATAATTTTTCATCAGTATTGAAGATTTTCTAAAAACATACAAGGGTAAGGAAATGCATTTCATCAGGTAGAAATGGAACTAACGAAGTCTCACCCGAATTTCTGGTAGATCCATTAATTTATAACAGGTCGATATCTCGTTATGGACCGTAATATTGATTAACTGGCGTACACTCATCGATGCGAATTCATCGTATGATGATTGGCTGACGTAAAGAAATTGGCTCTGAGATATGTCAATTATTGAAGTGTAATTGGCTTCAGATGCTTGTTGCGGAAATGGTGTGATGACAGTGACTTCGTGGCCAGCTTCCACTAAGCTCTTCAATATGGCATGATTGCAAGTGAAATGACTTTTGGCTGCTAAGGGATATATACCTAGGATTTTAGCTCCATCGATGACGTTTATAGCCAAAATTAGGATGTTGAGTGCCTGAGGGGAAAAAAGAAAATGAATCTTTTATACAAATGTACTCATTATCACGTATCTATGAGTTGAAATGATTTCATCAAAAATTTATTTTATTGAATCACTACTTTTTAGAAATATTCAGAATACTTTCTGAATCTTTTTTATTTTTAAAAGTTTGCTTTTACTTGAGGAATAAGAATGTTGGTGTGTAAAAATGAGATTAATTGAAAATTACTTTTTTGAGTCATTTAAACACTTTTTTACTAAGTACTCATCTTAATTGAAAAAAAAAAATAAAAATAATGATAACACTAATATTCCATTTTATTATGGAAGAAGCGTTATCATTATTTTAATTTAATTACTTCGTAATACTTAAATTTTCATTTAAAAATTTCAACTAGATTTTTTTTTTGTTTTTAATTCAATGACTAATTGACTATTTGCATTCATGAATAATTTAATGAAGTTTTTACTCACGCTATACGAAAATAATTTCATCGTTATAATTTTACTCCTAGTAGGTACCATTTTCCTGAAAATGAGGTATCGAAGACTCCAATTCTATATTTTACGCTAGCTAATTTGATCAGTCATATTAATATTTGCTAGAAATTTGATACGATATTTCAGTTCATTAAAATCGGAAAAATGAAAAAGAAAACTTTTTTGAATTTAATTTATAATGTTTGCTAAAGTAATATTATTCAAATTCGAAATAATGATTGATTTAATTCACTTGAAGTGTGCAAAATGGAAAATGCTAACAATTTGTTTTAATACTCGTTCCGGAAATCTAAGGAAGTACATAAGTATTTTTACTTCTTCACGAGCACCTTACACTCCACCAACTACACGGATAGCACGCGAACTTAATCAAATAAGCTTCGTTAACCTTCACCTTAGTTCATAGGTACATTTTACATACCTACCTGTTCACTCGAGTATGTCAAATAATATGGTTATGATGCTTTAATTAAAGACCAAACTGTCATTTATGTCAACACAAAATGAATTCGGATGCAAACAAAGAGTAATTATTTTTTAATATATTCACTTTAATTCTATCATAAGTAAATGTATTAAAATAATAAATCAAAGATACAGAATTTCTCTTACAATCGCATTTTTTTAGAGATAAAGAAATATAGGAAGCATAATTATTGTTTAAATTCGTTGCGCATTATTACACATTTATTATTTCAATAGTTTTTCATGTGTGAGTGAATTAAGTATTAAAAAATAAACTGATAAAAATGTAAAGTATAATTTTTCAAAATGAAGGTGGAAAATATGAGGAATTTTTTTGAGGGTTTTTTAGAGTGGAAATACACTATACCTACCATGATTCTGATCACGAGCTTGATTTCAGATTTTTAAGACACCGTATTTATTTCATTCTTGAAGTTTATGTCAAGGAGGTTATCTGAGTTGCACCAGTTGCTACTAAATACTGTACATAATTTATACAGACTTCGAAAATCTCGGAGCTAAAATGGGTCATATTTTGTCCACGCTTTCCCATCATCTTAAATGCAGATGATTCATAAAGTAGCCATTTTATTATTAATTTTTAAGAGTATAATAATGTATTTCAAACGAAATTAAGGGCTAATAATTTTTGACATTTAACATCATTTTGGTTTATCCTTCTATCAACGATTGATGAATGCAACTTCTTTCATGTCTTCTGAGGGCCACTGGACAATCACTTTTTCCTTGCAACTTGCATTCGGTATACAAATCGAAATTCCATCCGTCCTTTTACATAATAAGTATATGGTCTGGCTTCCTTAGCTATTAGCTAATCATAAATTGATAAGTTTTCAACATGAATGAATGTTTTCAGTTGCTCCATATACTCGTAATATGTATCTTATGGATATTTATGTTACAAATTGACTACATTCATGTTCAAATATCTTTATTTTTACAGTTTATTCGATATTTTTGCTTTATTAGACGGACACAAGAATTTAATATGTTAAAGAAATAGAACGTAACGTATGAAAGGAGGGAGGTGGATATTACAATGAAAGCTAGTACATCTAATAACAAATACTGAAACCAATTTAATCGTGTAGCAGCAGTTTTCAAGTAAGGTGCTCCATTGTGCCTGATTACATATTCAGTCCAGTAAACTACATTTTGCTGTGGCGTCATAGGTCGATCTTTGAAAGCTGCCGATAACTTTTGCATGTTATTGTGGTATCTGAAATAAAATTACGTGAGATTAGATAAGACCAACAAATTGTTTCAAAATTATCAAACGAATTATGTATACTATGTTACCTTGTATCATTGATAATTGAGTTCAAGGCGTTTAATATAATTTCTTTGGATAGGTTATTTATATCTAAACGAATAGCAACTCCAGAGCCTTTGAGAAGTGCTGCGTTACTAGGTTGATCGCCGAATAAAGGTATAGCGATTATAGGAGTAGCTGTAGATATTCCTTCATAGGTACCTCCTTGACCGCAGTGACTGATGAATGCTTTTACATTTTTGTGTTCTGAATATTTAACATAATTATCCATTTCATGCATTTTAACTTCAGGTAGAAAATTGTAAAGAGTGGGCTGGCGTCAGTTAATTTTTCATATTACCTAAAATATCTCTTTGAGGCAACCATTCCATCAACATGACGTTAGTAGATAAATTTTCCATTTTCTCTTCATATTTCCAAATCACTCTTTGAGGTATTTCAGCGAAAGCGTTTTTGAATGAATTTTTTATTTCTGTTGGCAATAGAGCTGCTCGAGTAACTGATCCAAAAGAGAATAATATAACTCCATGTTCAGCTTCGTCGATAAATTTCTCAATATCCTTGAATAAGATATTACGAATGAATGTAATAAGCTTCATAAAGACCTATACTTTTATTATATGAGTTTGTTATTACTTTGGGAAGTGGCTTTGCTTTACTCAGAGATATTCCACCAATGTCGATAGCATTAGGATTCATCGGTCTGGGTAAAAAAGTCGGATGGCTATTATAAAACACCAATGCAGGTTCTATATCGAAATACCCAACGTTGGAACCGAGGATATCCACGTTATCACGATGGAATTGTTGCAAGAATGATTTATCGATTAAATGCTCGCATACCTTACCCCAAACGAAATCCCAAACATTTCGTAGCCTGCTATTGAATGTTTCAGCTGATTCCCACGTATAAGTCATTCCTAGTGGAATATATGCTAAATGGTATGGATTACTAATTGCTTCATCAGCACTTGGTATAGTTTTTAGTGTCACTATTCCTATGACAGGGATATTCATTTTTTCAGCTATCGCAGAGTAGCATTTATAATGGGATAAAATCTCCACGAACATCACGTCGTATAGTTTTTCCTCTGAATTAAATATACCCTGTACATGTAAAGAAATATATAGCACCTACTCTTGGATATGATAATATAAATACATATTGAGGTTTAATTACCCTAATTTCTGGTAGTTTGAGCACTTTGTTGCAATGGGATTTTTCCATATCATGGATGATTTTTATCATTTCATATGTGGTGAGTTTAGCGAAATCTTGAAACGACGATTGACCTACATAAATAAATTCATCTTTAGACGAATCGATGATTGAGGTGTAATTCTCAGTTGCCGCTTGGTTTGGAAACGGTGTTACGATGGTGACTTGATGTCCGGCATCAATTAAGCTTTTCATAACTGCGTGATTTGTGGTGAAATGGCTTTTACCAGTTATGGGAAAAATTCCTAAAATCTTAGCCGCGTTGCAAACGTTTACGGCTAATATTAGGGAATAACACGCCTATGGAAAGAAATGAATGAGTGAGTAAGTACCTATTTAACAATCAGTGCTAGTGATGTTATTTGAAATAGTGAGTTACTTCCATTAAAAAGCTTAATAACGTATTAGCTTTATTTCCTTATAAGCTACATATAGGGTTTTTATGGCTTGAGAAAATAGTAGATGAGTAATTTGTATAATTTTAGGTCGTTTATGTTTTTAAAAAATTATACATTAAAGAATATAAGAACTTTTCCTTTTATAAAGCTTTTTCATTTATTGTTCATCATATAAATCAATTGGCGTTAATTATTGAAAAATCGTTATTTCGATCATTTATCTTTTCAATTCAGTTCTAAATTACATTGAAAATTTAATAATCATGTGTTCCAATCACTTTATTAAATATTATCAAGTTTCTTGTATATAATATGTAATTTAATTTCAAATTAAATTAATTTACTATGTCCTGCTTGATGAGTAAATGACTAGAAAAATTTTAATTTATAATTTCATGTTTTTCAATAATACCTACTGATTTGATTTTTAATAATTTTCATTTATTTATTTATTTATTTATTTTTGCATCGGAAGAGTGATTTTCTTCATTACGACAACGTTTGATCACTATTCTCTCCATTCATACAAGTGTTAAACATTTTCAATAAAATAATTTTTGTGCGCTTACCTTTAATAATAACACATCCATAGTTAATAAC
The DNA here is from genome assembly GCA_009761765.1 of Phenacoccus solenopsis. Lineage (NCBI taxonomy): Eukaryota > Metazoa > Arthropoda > Insecta > Hemiptera > Pseudococcidae > Phenacoccus > Phenacoccus solenopsis. The sequence continues at coordinate 7,211,349 of CM019755.1, read as the reverse complement.
TGTCAAATGCAAATTAATACCGAAATGGCGCGAAGAACTACTTGTTTCAAAATCTCTGAAGCAACACCCCAAAGAGTGTGCTGCGTTCTTTTGCGTAGGTGAATTTATAGCTTAAACTGATTGGAAAAACTGTAATAACTATGCCGACAATTTTAGGAAATGAAGTATTTTCTAAAATTTCGCCTTGTTATGAAACAATTAAGTAGGAATTTATATTTACGTAAGAATGTGGATTTATCTGTTGCGTTATATCTGTGCAATACTTACGTTGTGGTGATACACTTACGCCTATAATAATGTGGAGATAAGATTCTTGAAGGTGCGACTACAGTAGGTAAATTAGTGAGTAAAATTCTAACTGTACACAATAAAAATCATCGCATTTTTAAATAGAACTGAAGATGAATGAGCATGTTTTCCAGTGATATATTTTAGGTACATACCAGTGGCGCTCATATGAGGTAATGCGAGTCTTATGGAGCCAGGTACACACGCCTGAAAGATGTGACACACGCTTCATTTTTTTTTTTGCATTAATTTTTTTTTACAAAATTTTAGTAATTTTATAGATATGCCCGCGGGAGCCACCAATGCACACCAAATAATATAATTATGTTATAATAAAAAAAAACATCTTTTCTTAGATTTATTGTGTTTTTATTGAATGGTAAATGAATTTAAGTTTTTTTTCCCGCAATCTCCTTTTATTATTGGTTTTTTGATGAAAATATTGAATGAAAATTGCGTACCCTTGATGAACAGAATTTCTGAGCTGTCTCTAAGAATTTTTTTGATACATATTTTCGCACGTAATTATTAATATGAGGATTTTTATGATGAAAAATAAAGGGGTTGCCATGTGACAAATCTACCGTACAAATTAAGCATTAATTTCCTTGAGAGTAATTCCAAAAAATAGCGTAGTGAAGTGGAACATATGTTTTGAATAATTTATTTTGAAAACTTTCGACACAGACAATGCAACTGAGTTTACAAAAATTCGCATTACGCGTTTTCGACAAAAACAGACGTCTTCAACTAATGAAGCGAGCGAAGGTTAATGTGCTAGAACGTGATATCAATTAAACACGTAATTACTTGTTAATCAAATGCATTAGTCTATATATGCATTTGATTAACAAGTAATTACGTGTTTAGTTGATTTCACGTTCTAGCAAATTAACTTTCGCTCGCTTCGTCAGTTGTATCGTCGCACTGAAGATGGTTGTTTTAGCCGAAAACGCGTTATGCTAATTTTTGTAAACTCAGTTGCAGTGTTCGTGTCAAAAGTTTTTAAAATAAAATATTTAATAACAAAAACACAAAAGTGAAACTTTAAAAAAAAAAGTCTTGAATATTGTTTCAACTTCTAATGCATGAAAATTTTCCCCTTTATATTTCCCATAAATGAGGGTTCAAAGTTAGGAATCCAATAAAACATAAAATGCACATTATTCATTTCAAGGGAAGTGAATTTTTGATAAGAAGACATCTCAGTCTTTACTATATCTGGCAAAAAAATTTCATATCCTCTTCATAAAAAAATATGTTCTATTAGATACTTTAATATTAACTAGGCACAAATGCAATTTTACATTTTTCCCTTATTCACTATTTTATAGAAAATGCCAAGGTACTCTTATGTGCTTATTAGGGTGGATTGAAAAAAAAATCTTGTATTTGCGGCGACCGCTTTTGCCGCTTCAGTGCCTACGACTTTCTACACCATACGCACCCTCGTGTCTTCTCTTTTATGACCCTCTTTGTCTCCTTGATGAATCCAAATCCTGTTCCTTCACAGAGTCACGTACGCGGCTCCTTTGTGACATCACTGGGTATTACCCTAGTGAAAACTGGTTCGCGCTTTCTCCTACCCTTAGCGGCAGCATTTTCAGATGCGTTGTATTTTGTAAGTTCAGTTCGTTTTGACGATTCGTACTCGGAAGAAATATATCCTTACGCCTCATCTATCGTGTTGTTTTTTCTTTAACTCGCGAATGCAACCCGCAGATTTTGACCAAATTTGGTGAGGTAATTTACTTTGAGTGGGAGACCTGCTAAAAAAATTTTCATCCCCCTACATGAAAAAGGAAAGGAGTAGGAGGTCCCCAAAGCGCACCACCTTTTGAAAAAAAAAAACGCTGTTTTTTGTGTTTTTTAGTCTATTAAAATGGTGTGAGAAACCCTGTTTAGCATTTAAAAGGTGCAATTTGAGTTTCTGAATCTTCCTAGACCATCGCCATCCTTATTGGATATGAATTCAGACTGTTACAAGGAGATCGAAAGTTGCAGATCGTGATATTTCAATATATACGTGATAGATTGAATTAACAAGCGAAAAATGATTCGAAATGTTTTAAATATTTTTTCAAATTCATCGAGCTTTTGCGTAATTTTGATGGAAAAAAATTACGTATTAAGTTGTAACGCGTATTCTGCCTACCCTAAAAATGTGATTTTATCGATATTGACAGATTCCACACCAGAAATTTCACAAAAAGCAATCTAGCTATTAAATGAATCAGAAAAAAAAACTTCTACCGTCTACATTACGAAGATTCGACGTACCAGAATAGGGGTTTTTCCGAGAAGGCGAAATCTTATCACAAATTTCGGTTTGGTAGTAAACAAACCAATAAAATAGTGTTATCTGTAAATAAGTTCATATCTTTCTGATGCAATTTAATTGTTTTCAAATAATATGAAGTTCGTGTTTTCTTCTATTTTTCCAAAATATAAAGTAAAACGTTATTCTACATTCGTGTTGTGTGCCCCACAATTCCAAAAAAATTAAAAAATCATTAACTTAGTGAACTTTCTACTTATGCAGCTGGTATGCAAAAACGTGATAATAAAGTATTTATTTGTGAGATATTTTTCAAAAATTGAAGAAATAAACCTTAATCGAACCCTATCATATTTTTAAAGATCATGTTTGGTGTATCAATCATAACAAACTTTAAAATATTGATATTAGACGTCTATAATTTGTTAGTACTTTGCACTAGCTTTTAGGTAAATAGTTCAACAGTTGAAATTTTATAAGGGCTTACAGATGTGCAATCATTTCATTTTAGAATGTGAAAAAAAAATTGGTCAAGTTATCGCGCCAAAAAATAATTGTTGCAGAGTCGTGGAACATTTCGTAATGTTGAAATATCGCGATCTGCAACTTTTCGACCCCGTTGTACCAGCCTGAATTCTTATCCAATAAGGATAGCGATGGCCTAGGGTGATTTAGAAACTCAAATTGTACATTTTAAATGCTAAAAAAAGGTTTATCACACCATTTTGAGAGACTAAAAAACACAAAAAATAGTGGTTTTTTTTCAAAAAGTGGTGCACTTTGGCGACCTCCTGCTTCCTTCCTCTTACATGTAGGGGCTCAAACTTTTTTTGGGAGGTCTCCGACTCGAAGTATATTACCTCACCCAATTTGTTCAAAATACAAGATATATTTTTTTCGATCAACCCTAATCCTTATATGGTCGCACATGGTATTCCTAGAGCCAAACCGAGTAAATTCCTTTACACTGGCACTCTGAGATGACGTATAATTTTATAACATTTTTTAATAATATAAAATTCATCATATTAAATTATTATTATGATTTTTTTTTTATTAACAATTTTAATATTAAAAATTTAATTATTTTATTTAGGCCTACATAATTAAAAATTGATATTATTGAGAATTATCCATTGTAAATAAAACAGCTCATTTTCTTCGGTAATGGAAAACTGAAAAAATATTAGTTTCAGTTTGAGTTTTCAATTTTTTCAGCTTCAGTTTTCAGTTTTCATCACTGCTGTTGAGCAGCATTAAAGAGCAATAATGCACAGAATAAAAGAGCGAAAGGGTAAAGTTTTTCAAAAAACTAAAACTGATTCAAATTGCGTTTCAGTTTCAGTTTTAGCTCTTAATTTTTTAGTTTCAGTTTTGGTTTCAATTTTCAGTTTCCATCGCTGCAAACCTGAAAATATTACTCTGCAGTTTGCTGCGAAGAAATCTTTAAGACCTATTGCATTAAGCTATCGAATGGAGTTTTATTAATGCATTTTAGTAATGATCGGCTTTTACTTTAAATATCTTTATTCTTGTAACTGTTTTGGTACTTTTTCTTCATTTCATAGAAATGATGATTTAGTATCTTAAAGAAACGGAATACAAAATATAAAATGAATACAGTTGATATTGTAACAAAACCAAGTACATCTAATAGGAAATACTGAAACCAGTTCAACTGTGTAGCAAACGTTTTCAAATGAGGTGCTCCATTGTGCCTGATTACATATTCAGTCCAGTAAACTACATTCTGCTGTGGAGTCATAGGTCGATCTTTGAAAGCATCTGATAACTTTTGCATGTTATCATTGTATCTGGAATGAGATTGGATTAGACAAATCTATCCCATGTAGGTAATGGGTAAAAATATTAATGGCCTGTGTATATGTATGTATACTGTGCGACCAAATGATCCTCGCACCCGTCAGCGTATAATTCCCTAATTGTAAACGGAATGTGAATTTTTCGTTCGTGTTGGTTTTTTCATACGATAATAAATAATAAAAATGCTCATTTATAACATTTTAATTTTTCACCATTAATTATGTAAATCAATTTTATCGAAAATCAGTGTTGCCATATAAATGAGAATAATTAATCAAAAGTTGAATAAAGTGCACAATTTTCATAAATAAGCTTTAAAGTGCTTAGAAAACAAAATAATTGTATTTTTATTTCTTAATCCAACCAAAAACAACGAGAGAAAATAAATTATTCGAAGTTTTCTTTTTCAGTAAGAGAATTTGAATCTCGACGGTGCAATGATTACTTGGTCGCACGGTATAGTGTACAGATATATTACCTTGTATCGTTGATAATTGAATTTAACGCATTTAGTATAATTTCTTTCGAGAGATAGTTTATATCTAAACGAATAGCGACTCCCAAGCCTTTCAGAAGGGCAGCATTACCATGTTGATCCCCGAATAAAGAAATGGCTAAGACTGGAGTAGCGGTATATATCGCTTCATATGTTCCCCCTTGACCGCAATGACTGATGAATGCTTTTACATTCTTATGTTCTGAATATTGAATACATAAATGAGATAATTTTGTTAAAAATTACGACAAATGGTGTCGCACATATTAAAGAATATTTTTATATTACCTAAAATATCTCTTTGAGGCAACCATTCCATCAACATGACATTACTAGATAGATTTTCCATTTTCTCTTCAAATTTCCAAATCACTCTTTGAGGTATTTCAGCGAATGCGTCTTTGAATGAATTTTTTATTTCTGTTGGCAATAGAGCTGCTCGAGTAACTGATCCAAATGAGAATAATATAACTCCATGTTCAGCTTCGTCGATAAATTTCTCAATATCCTCAAATAATAAATTGTCAATGATATAATATAATAACCTATTTAAAGACCTACTTTATAGTATAATTATGATTTGGTTATTACTTTGGGAAGTGGTTTGGCTTCAGTCAGAGATATTCCACCAATGTCGATAGCATTAGGATTCATCGGTCTAGGTAAATAAGATGGATGATTGTTATAAAACACCAATGCAGGTTCTATATCGAAATACTCAACATTGGAACCGAGTATATCTATGTTATCCTGGTGAAATTGTGGCAAGAAACTTTTGTTGACTAGATAACTCCCTATCTTGTACAAAACGAAATCCCAAAAGTTTCGCATCCGACTATAAAACTCATCAGGCGATTGCCAAGCTGTAGTGCCTTCAAATGGAATGTAAGCTAGATGATTAGGATTGCTAATTGCTTGGTCGGCATTAAGCAATGATCTAAATGTCGCTATTCCTATAACGGGAATATTCATTTTTTTAGCTATCGGAAAGTAGCATTTATAATGGGTCAAAATTTCCACAAACATCACATCAAATAATTTTTCTTCGGAAGTTAACATATTCTAGAAACACAAAGAAATAAATCATATTGGTAGTTATAAAAATGAGAAGGCGTACTAATTAAGGTGAGATTACCCTTATTTCTGGTAATTTCATTATATTGTTGCAATAAGATTTTTCTGAATCATAGACAAGTTTAATCATTTCGTAGATGGTTAGTTTAGCGTAATCTTGAAAAGAATTGTTGATAAAAAAGAATTCATTTTCAGATGAATCGATAATCGAGGTATAGTTCGCAGATGTTGCGTGGTCCACAAACGGCGTTACCACTGTGACTTGATGACCGGCTTCGATTAGGCTTTTCATAATGGCGTGGTCTGTGGTGAAATGGCTTTTACCGGTTATAGGGAAAATTCCCAAGATCTTGGCTGCATAGCAAGCGTTTGAGATTAGTGCCAACAAATAACACAGCTAGGAAAAAGTTAACATCAAGTTAAGATCTACTAGTAATGGATGACATAATGTTTTTATGTTGATGCGATTCGTAAAATAAAATAAAAATCTATCTTGGGTTTTTCCTTTGGTCTTGTCTTGAAAAATAAAAATAAAATTTTGTTCAACTGGAGTTTCAAGTTTCATCGTGAATTGAAGATCACTGGGCGTTCATCATGAGAAAATGTTTTTAATAATTTTATGTTTCTATATTTCTGAATTTGGTATGATGGTATCTGTTTGAGAATTTTAAATAATTGATACCTAGTAATTAATGATGGATTCGGAATTAACGTAGAAAAAAATTAAAAATGTGATTTTAGTAGGGACTTGATAACAATAAACAATTAATTGTATAATTGCTAATTACGATTTCAAATTTTGTTTTCAAGATACGGTTGTATATTTTAATTTTTTTAGTTTCGTAAAATTATTTTATTTTATTTTTTTAAATTGCTTGAAGTAAGTTTGATTATCACTATGACCACGATTATTTTCATTAATACCATTGTTCGCTATTTTGCATAAAATTGATAATGAGCACTTACTTTCAATTGTAACATGATCATCAAAAATTACTAAAACCTATTTAAAATGATGTTAAAATCTCGCGAAAAATTTTTCTTCGTGGAAAAGTTTCAGAATCAATATCGATACGATTGTACTGCACATTCACACATTTATACCTAAAACAATTAGTATGTTGTGCAATTCAAAAACATTGCAATATAAATGATTATTTCACGACAAAATGAAGTGGTTTTCTTTAAAATTTTGTTTAATCGTGAAACGATGGACTCCTAATATATACTTGAGCGTGATTCGTGTGCTTTTGATTATCTATCGTGTTATGTAAAAACGTGGTGAATGTCGTAACTACGTATCGCAACGTAACAGTCTAGAGATAAAATTCCTTATACGTATTCTCTCGCGTTGCCATGAAAAATGAAATTCACTGTTTGGGTAAGAAATCATTTAAGCTAAAAAATTCAAAATTTTATTTCGCTGAAATGAAAAGTGGTGAATTAAAAATGTTGTCTTCGTCGAAATTTGCATCGAATGTCTTGGACATTAGAATGAAAAGAAAATCATAAGTTGTCAGTTGTCATAAATGTCATGAAGGAATAGACTTGGATATTATGTCACATAGAGTTGTAGTCTATATAGATGCGAAACGAACATGTCTGTTAGTAGCCCCATTCTTTTCTATGACTGATGCAATGGTAGTAATCATGGCATATTTGAAATAAAAATATTTGAGAGAATCAGTCGAGGATAACAAAAAAGTAATATGTATAATTATATAGATTAGTGCATTTTTGCACCTTCTACTGAGTGCAATAATGTAGGTCCTAAAGAAAAGGATGCAATAAATTAATTTTAAAAATCGTGCACAACAAAGTGTTGTAACAAGTATTTGTATTATATTATGTATAATGCAGGAAAAATTTACATTCCTGCTTAGAGGTGAAGAAAGCTCCCATATGTTTGGGCATATTTAATATAATTTTTTCCCCTCAAATGTGTAAGTCTGGCTATTCCAAAATTATTGTTCTGTGAAAGTGTTATATGAAAAAATATTCGCTATAAAAAATTTATGCATGATTATATTTTTATCTGTTTAAAAAATTGAAAGAGTTATGTGACGTGTATTGTGAAAGTGTATTGTGATTTCTTAAAATTGACAGATTGGCTGAACTATGTTGTTATCTTTTATGTTTTACTCAAAAAGTAGGTACACCCTTTTTTGTATAATTATATACCTATCTTGGCTTGTGAGACTTTAGATACTTTATTAAGATTTGTGACGTCTGGAGTATTTTCACAGATTTTATTATACACAAATTCTACGTTTAGCCATCAATTTTTTCCACTATTTTTATCTTGAAATGAATTAAAACATTTGGTTCAAATGGGAAAAAAAATTATTATCATGATAAAATGTGTAATGTGATTCCTAAAGTAGATCCTAATTTCGTAAAGAATGCTCCTTTCGTTAAAGAGCTCAAATTGTGTGTAGGTGAATAATATTTATCTTCATATGTTAAATTTTGTGGATGGTATCGAAAAATACGATTAGCTGACTATATATCTCATGTTTTCTTCTAGAATCTAAGTACAGTGAGGTGAGCTTTGAGTGAGAAAAAATAAGTTCATGGTGAAAAAATTATTTTTCTTTATTCCGAGTCTTTTCAAAACTTTCAATAGGAGTGTACACAATTGTCATGTGTGTAACAAATAGAGTTTAGAAGCGGAAACCAGTAAATTTTTGTTTTTGAAAAGCGAAATTTTTAAGATTTCATTAAAAAGAACTCGCTTGTTGCATGAAAGTGTTCGCCCAAGGCTTCATACCTAATACTAGCATACTCGAGCTTTATTAAACCAATCCAATTACGCAAAAAAATGCTCAAAAAGGTGAGTAATTTATTCGATAATTTCAGTACTCTGGAATGAGGGGATATGAGGTGGTGATCATATAAACTGAAATAAAATGTTTTATAAGAGAAGAGAAGCTATCAACTTCAAAACTGCAGGTCTTTCGTATTTGATGATTTCTATTTTTTGAATATATGTATCTCAGTTGTACCTTTTTAATAATAAATGGAATATGAATTGAGATGAGTTTAATTAATGCTGTGTTAAAATATTGTCATAAGCGATTTCGTTTTGCGATTATTTTAATTAAAGAGTGGTTTTGTAAATAATGATTGCACGTATGGTGAAATATTTATTTCAAGCTGGTCTTTTCTTTACAAATCCTTATAAGTGGCTGATAAAAATATTTCGCAGTCTTGCATAACTTTTTCGTTTCGATTATGAGCTTGTTTTAAAAATAACAAAATTGATATTCGTTTATAACGTGTGAACATATTTTAGTTTTTTGAAAACGAATTTCTTGTAGGTAATTAAAATAATGCATAAATATGTATTCAGGAAAGCCCTATTATAGTCACTCAACTCGCAGAAAAGAGTGTAAGTTGGGGATCTTCTTCGTCTGCTTTGTAAATGTGATAATTAATTTATTCATCCGATGATAATGTTAGCCCATTGACTAAGATACTTCAATTTTAGTCTTCTAAGCTGATATGGAGGGGAGTTAAAACCCAAAATGGCTTTTAGAGGTAAAATCATAGTAAGAAATTTCATAAATCTTACATATCTCCTCACCAAATTGACCTAGAAATGTCAAATGTTATATGTAGAATTAATAGAGATTAAAAAAAAATCCCTTAAATTTGGGTAAAAATAAATCAAAAATGGTGGATGGCCAAAATTTGTGTTATGCTTGAAAAGCTTCAAATAGCTGGAATTTGTAAAATATATGGGCATTTTTAATTGTTGGGTACAAAAAGTACCACATATTCCAAATTAAACTTTTTGAGTGTTTTTAGAAGGAATGGGATGAAGGGTTTGGATTCAGTAATGAATATGACCTGTAGGTTTGAGAAGTTTACTTGAATATTACCTTCAAATGCAAACAAGCTTCAATTGAAAACTTTCATTTTATTCTGTGATCTTCGATGGAAAATAATAATTTGAGTTCCTTATTTTGAAATGTACTCTGAGAAGTAGGTTTCTAGACACATTATATGTTGGATTTTTCATTATTTTCTGAAGGTTTAGTCGCTTTAGTGTTTCTGTTTTGACTTTAAGGATGTATTGTTTTCACGAAAGTTCTTTGTAGAAAATTATGCCGAGAAATTTGGTTGTTGTTTTGTATTCTAGGTATTTACCTTGGTGGAGAAGAGAGGGATCGATACCTCCATGGAAAAACCTCTCCCAATTAGATCGCAGAAGCGAATTGGCAAAAGCATGCCTGCGTCTCGGTCATACTAGAATCATGCATGGTTATCTATTTGAAAGACAAACCCACCCCTCTCTCTCTCTGTTGCATCTGCTCAGCAGAAACAATCTCAGCAGACCACTTTCTTTTTTGATGCACAAAACTTAACCCAATCAGGAAATCCATATCCTTCTCCGAACAAAACATCCCATACAATACTTCTACTATTCATAAAGTCTTAGTATTTCTACACCGCTCAGGCCTGTTCCACCAAATCTAAACCTGCTGAAAGATGGTGTGATATAGCAGTGAAATACGCGATAAAAAATGTAAATCATGAAAAAGAAAAAAGGTCTCCTTCTCTCCTTCGCAAACCAGATATTTTTGTAGTTCACTTATGACTCCATTAAGAAATGCTGATGTTATCTTTAAAAGAGGTGAGAAGGTTTTTAATGTAGTCATCAAGTTCCGAACCCCTTTTATCACAAGAATAGACAAATGTTTGAACACACGTTTTAAATAGTTGACTAATTCAATGAAACAAGGAAGCATTTTCTAATTTACATTTCCTCGTCTTATTTCAATGAATGTGTGTAAAGAAAAATCCTTCAAATTGTGGGTAAAAATTTCGTGTAATTTTATCTCTTGAGGAGCACGCCTGATCTACGTTTCGCAAATACTACGATGAGCGATCTGAAGCGATTTTAAATCATACTTAATGTTGATTAGATGAGATAAATATAAGTATCCAATGGTATTCCTCGTTCTGTTTCTTTTCGCTAATTCTACTCGAACAGTGCCGTTAAAAATCTGCTAAGGTGAACTGATTTTTCTTTGCCATCAGATCACCAAATAGCATAAGAAACCGTTCATTTTGTTTGAAAAATGACAGTGGAGTTTGTTGCATGGATCAAATGGAGTTTTATTATTACATTTTAGTAATGAGTAGCTTTTATTCTAAATATCTTTATTCTTGTAATTTTTTTGGAACTTTCTCTTCATTCCACAGAAATGATGAATCAGTATCTTAAAGAAACGGAATACAAGGTATAAAATGAAAATGGTTGATATTGTAACAAAACTAAGTACATCTAATAGGAAATACTGAAACCAGTTCAACTGAGTAGCAGAAATTTTTAAATGAGGGGCTCCATTATGTCTGATTATATACTCGGTCCAGTAAATTACACTTTGTTGTGGTGTCATAGGTCGATCTTTAAAAGCATCTGATAACTTTTGCATGTTGTCATTGTATCTGAAATGAGATTCGATTAGAAAAAACGATTCACTGTATGTAATTGGTAAAAATATCAATGGTTTGTGTATGTGCATACATGTAGTACTTATATACATATATTACCTTGTATCGTTGATAATTGAATTCAACGCATTTAGTATAATTTCTTTCGAGAGATGGTTTACATCTAAACGAATAGCTACTCCCAAGCTTTTCAGAAGCGCAGCACTACCATGTTGATCGCCGAATAAGGAAATGGCTATGACTGGAGTAGCAGTATATATCGCTTCATAAATTCCTCCTTGACCACAATGACTGATGAATGCTATTACATTCTTATGCTCTGAATATTGAATTCATAAATTAGATAATTTTGATTTGGGAATTATAACAAATGGTGTCGCACATATTAAAGAATATTTTATATTACCTAAAATATCTCTTTGAGGCAACCATTCCATCAACATGACATTACTAGATAGATTTTCCATTTTCTCTTCAAATTTCCAAATCACTCTTTGAGGTATTTCAGCGAATGCGTCTTTGAATGAATTTTTTATTTCTGTTGGCAATAGAGCTGCTCGAGTAACTGATCCAAATGAGAATAATATAACTCCATGTTCAGCTTCGTCGATAAATTTCTCAATATCCTCAAATAATAAATTATCTATGATATAATATAATAACCTATTTAAAGACCCACTTTATAGTACAATTATGATTTGGTTATTACTTTGGGAAGTGGTTTGGCTTCAGTCAGAGATATTCCACCAATGTCGATAGCATTAGGATTCATCGGTCTAGGTAAATAAGATGGATGATTGTTATAAAACACCAATGCAGGTTCTATATCGAAATACCCAACGTTGGAACCGAGGATATCTATGTTATCCTTGTGAAATTGTGGCAAGAAATTTTTGTTGATTAAATAACTGCATATCTTATTCAAAATAAAATCCCAAACGTTTCGCAACCGGCTATAAAATTCGTCGGCTGATTGCCAGGCTGTAGTGAATTCACATGGAATGTAGGCTGGATGGTTCGGATTACCGATTGTTTGGTCGGCATTAAGCAGTAATTTATAAGTTGCTATTCCTATGACTGGAATATTCATTTTTTCAGCTATCGGAAAGTAGCATTTATAATGGGTCAAAATTTCCACAAACATCACATCAAATAGTTTTTCTTCGGAAGTTAACATATTCTGGAAACACAAAGAAATAAATCATATTAATAGTTATAAAAATGTTAAGGCCTACTAATTAAGGTGGGATTACTTTTATTTCTGGTAATTTCATTATATTGTTGCAATAAGATTTTTCTGTATCATAGAACATTTTATTAATTTCGTAGATGGTTAGTTTAGCAAAATCTTGAAAAGAATTGTTGATAAAAAAGAATTCATTTTCAGATGAATCGATAATCGAGGTATAGTTCGCAGATGCTGCGTGATCCACAAACGGCGTTACCACTGTGACTTGATGACCGGCTTCGATTAGGCTTTTCATAATGGCGTGGTCTGTGGTGAAATGACTTTTACCAGTTACAGGAAAAATTCCCAAGATCTTCGCTGCATAGCAAGCATGTAAAATTAATACCAGCAAATAGCACACCTAGGGGAAAGTCAACATTGAGAATATTAACAATTATTGGTGGCCCAATTTTATGGTAGTGAGATGCATAAAATTAGAAAATTTTGTGCTATGCAATATTTTCATCTGAGGGTTTTCGTTCGCTCTTGTCTTGAAAAATAAAAATAAAATTTTGTTCATCTGGAGCTTCAAGTTTCATCGTGAATTAAAGATTACTGGGCGTTCATTATGAGAAAATGTTTTTAAAAATTTTATGTTTCTATATTTCTGAATTTGGTACGATGGTATGTGTTCGAAAATTTTAAATAATTGATAGTAATAAATGATGGAATCGACATTACTATAGAAAAAAATTAAAAATTTGATTTTAGTAGGGACTTGATAACAATAAACAATTAATTGTATAATTGCTTAAGCGCTATGTTAATTATGCATTCAAGTTCAAAATTTGTATTAGGTGGCTTACAATGGTTGGCTAAAAAATTAAACTCAGGTTATGTTTTCAATTTTTTTTCTTTCAAGGTATTGCTGTTTATCTTAATTTTCAAAATCATCAATTTATTTTATTTTATTTTATTAAGTTGAGTGAAGTAAGTTTGACTATCACTTTAATAGAGATTTGAGACATTTCTTTTCATTAATACTAATTTTCACTATTTTGCTAATAATTGATACTAAGCACTTACTTTCAATTGTAACATTATCATCAAAAATTACTGGAACTAAAATCTCATGAAAAATTTTTCTCCTTGGAAAAATTTCGTAATCACTATCGTTACGATTGTTTTGCGTGTACATTTACACGTTATATCTAAAGCAATTTATACTGTTGTTCAATCTAAAGTCACTACTATTATAAGTAATTATTTCACGACGAAATCAAGTGTTTTTCTTTCTTAATATATCGATACTTGAATGTGAATTTGATTATCTATCGCGCTACGTAAAAACGTGGTGAATGTCGTAACTACGAATCGCAAAATCGTTTTCAACGTAATAGTATGTATATAAAATTCCTTATATTATTCTCTCACGTTGTCTTGTGAAATCAACCGTTTTGGTAAGAAATCATTCAAGTTGAAAAATTCAAAATTGTATTTAGTTGAAACGAAAAGTGGTGGTTTAGAAACGCTGTCTTAGTTGAAATCGTAATCGAATATCTTGAACATTAGGTATAATTATAGTTGTACGTTCAAAAATGAATAGAAAATCACAAGTTGTCAATTGTCATAAATGTCATGAAGGAATAGACTTTGGTATTATGCCACGAAAAGTTGTAGTCCATAAAGACGCGAAAGGAACATATCTGTTAGTAGTCACATTCTTTTCCATGACTGATGCAATGCTAATAGTCATGACATATTTGAAATATAAATATTTGAGATAATCAGTCTGGTGATAACAAAAAAAATATGCATAATATAGTTTATTGCATTATTGCACCTAATATGGTCTTCAAAATAAATTAATGCAACTTTTATTGGGGGCAATAATATGGGTTTATATATGAATGGCAGCAAGTACGCTTAAAGAAAAGGGTTTCATAGATGTATTTAAAAAATCGTGCGCAACAAAGTATTGTATCTAGGTAATATAATAAAAAATTCATATTTCTGCTTAGAGGTGAACGAAGCTTCATAAATTTAGGCATACTTCGTGCAATTTTGTTTCTCAAAAATGTATGGCTATCCCAAAATTTTTGTTCTATAAAGAATTGAAGATGTTATGTAGGGTCCAAAATTGTGAAAAAATATTTAATACAAAACAGTTTTTATTGAATCTTTATCTGTCTACAAAATTGATAACATTATGTAAAGTTTATATGAAGTATGTTATAAATTTGAGATTTTTTAAAATTGACAGATTGACTGAGTTAGGTTGTTATCTTCTTCGTTTTACTCAAAACGCAGGATATACAACCTTTTATGAATAGGTGTACCATGCGTTCAAGTGATTCGGGTACAATCAGCGCAAAAATCTCATTTTGTTGATAAGATAATAACACTTAAACAACAATTTCTAAGTCAGAAATTATTTTTTTAAATTACTTTAATGAATTTTAAGGCTGATACAATCATTTCAACAGCATTACAATTTCTTCGCATTTGAAGAAATCAATTTTGAATAATTGGAAAAGAGATTTTTTCGCTGATTGTACCCGAATCACTTGGACGCACGGTATATTGGCTTATGAGATTTTAGGTAGTTTACAGAGGTTTGTGAGCAGAGGCGGACTGGTAAGGTCGACAAGTTGGCGTTTGCCGACCAGGCCCCCTCGTCTACGGGCCTCCCAGGTTCACGAAAAAATTAATCAAAATCGGAGGTTTTCAATAAGAACTGGCACTCGGATGTTTTGTTTAAATTTGGAACAAAACATCATTGACCAAATTTTAGTTTTTTTTTTTTTTTTTTTTTTTTTTTTGGCGGAAATTTTCAATGATTTATATAAACTGAAGCAGAAATGAACAGAATGGAAAAACCTCAACTTACAAAAAAAAATAAGCTCAAAATATTGATGAGTGTTTGTGTCCTAAAATGAGTTTTAGATATGATTGACTTCTGTTTTCAAGTCTCAAATAAAGAAAAAAAGGATAGAAAACGAAACATGCGAGCCCAGTGTCGGATCACCCTATACACCAAGTAAGCCATGGCGTGGAGCAGCAAATTATGAGAAAAAAAATGGAAATACTTTTTCCAAAAAGTCTAAATGAAGATTATTTATGAGTTGGAATTTTAATATTTCATTTATTTCAGTTTCATCAACAATAACTTCAAAATTTAAATAATCTTCATCATAAGATACAACTGGCCACTAGGTAATTTTTAGTCAAATGTTTTTGGCTGAATTTTTGACTTGAAAACGATATGTATTACAGCCTACATAATTCAGGAATGGAGGTCGGGGGAGGGTAAGGCCTTTAAATCTTTGCATTTCACACCATTTGCATAATCATCTGGCAATTGTTCAACTTTTGGACACCAATGTAGAATATGTTGTATTATCTTTAAAAGAGGTGAGAAGGTGTTTAATGCAGTCATCTAGTTCTTACTCCCTTTCATCACAAGAATAGACAAATGTTTGTACACATGTGTTTAAAAAGTTGACTAATTCAGTGAAACAAGGTAGGATTTTCTAATTTACATTTCCTCGTCTTGTTTCAATGGATGTATATGAAGAAAAATCTTCAAATTATGGGTGGAAATTTCGTGTAATTTTGTCTCTCGAGGAACACGCTCGATCTACGCTTCACAATTACTGCTGTGAGAGATCTGAAGCGATTTTAAATCGTCCTTAATGTTAATTAGATGCGATAAATATAACAAACTATTCGGTGGTATTCCTCGTTCTCTTTCTTTTCGCTAATTTTACTCGAGCAGCGTCGTATAGAAATCTGCAAAAGCGAACCGATTTTTCTTAGCCATAATTTATTTTTAATGAAACGTAAAAGATGTTACCAGATAGCACTTTTAAAATTGAAGTTAATTTGAAATAACTAAAGAAAACAATTCTCGCGTTTCGTTATTAATTGCTAGGTCGTGTTTTGTTTTTCTAATCCGCCGTCCTCTTTAATTTTTCTGCGTCCGTAATTTTCTCAGTTAAAGATTTTTTCTTCTTCTTCATTTACAAAAACGTTCTTTCTATTCACCGCATTCGCTATGGTGCTTTCATGGGGAAAATGCCTGATACGGTAATTCTAGTATTTTATGCGTCAATTTTACTAATGAATTTTATTTCACTTGCGCAAATGTTGGAAGTTATGATTTCATATGTATAGGAAATTTACTCGAGAAAGGTTTCTGTTAGAAAAAAAGCGGTGTGCAACTTTTTAAAGTGTGCTCTTTTTGTTGAACGAAACGGCGAGGTTGCTTTTATGTTATTTTCATTTCGCCATTAAATATTTTTTTATGCTTATGTTTACCGGTGCGATTTTATTTCCTGTTTTTTTTTCTCTCATCGCGAATGGCGAGCGCGTCATTAGAAATAATTTTTTTCGAATTTATTTCTTTCTTGGGCCGACGATAAAATGGTGAGGAAATATCGATCGTGTAGTATATGAATAGTACGTGAACCGAGAACATACCTTTCTAAATGTTCGAATCAAGAATCACTCTATTTTCAATTTGCGCAGCGAAAAGTGAGAAGAAAAAATTCATAAAAAGGAAGGTCCACCTTTCATTGTGTACTCGTTTCCTTCAACTCGATGTTCTCGTTTGCATTGAGAATGTAATATTCGCGTATATAGGCTTCGAGATGGTGTAAAACACGGCTAACGTGTTATAACTTATAACATGAAACTGAAATACGGTACAAGATGTTTTAGACATTAACTCGCTTCTTATAAACCGCGATGTGGAAAGCGCGAGTGAAGGAAATATGGTAATAAATGTGCTAAGACGAAGTGCCAGAAGAAAGAAAAAAGCTCGAGTCGTGGTAGCGCGAGCGGTACCGAAATACATTATTTTTTAAAGTATATAAGAAGTCAGCGTTTGCGAATATCAGCAACAACCGACCTTGTCAAGTAGGGTGATGAATTGAATAGTAAAATAGGCAGCTTCCAGTTTGCACAATTCATCAAATTTTTTTATACGTTTTGCTGAAAAGCAGGTCCTTCTATAAAGAAAGCATCCAATTGCCGATGTCTTTAATATATTTTCTTTTCAATATTGACCTCGCCACCGTCGCCCTTGGCGACATTAGATGCGTCAATCTTGGCCAGCACGGGGGTTGCGTTTTAAGGGCTTAGAGGATTTTTTATCGCCTTTTTTTCACTTTTCGCAAAATATTTCTGTCTTTTTATGGCTCGTTAGAATTCGCATCGGTATGATTGAAATCTGCGTTTCTTTTTCTTGGGAATTCATTCTAGTGATGTACCTTGAGGGATGATTTTTTGAAAAAGAATTTTTTTTTAAGTCCTTCAAATAGTGCTGCAAGAGATTTATAAAAAATGCCCTCTCATACCCAAATACATCAATTCGAACCATTACTAAATTAAGTTCTTAAAAACCCGATCATGTAATTCTCATACCCAACTATTGTCTTAATGTTAATGTAGTGAACGCGGTCGTACTTAAAAAGGGTCGTCGACAGATGCGACGAGAAGCCTACCTAATTCTTTCGAGCAGCGCCGACTCCAGCACGCATCATAGAGTGCGACTTTAACCAATAAAAAAATAACTCGCTATAAGTAACACTAGCGTGTATATTCGAAAGGCTTAGGTTGGTTACAAGACACATAGTTCTAAGTTTATCTTTTATACAATTTTGATCGACACGTTACCAGCGAGTAGTAAACTACTACGTTGGTAACGTGCGTTACAGTAACATATATGCTGATGACAGATTGTATTTATGATGTATGGCTGAAAATGAAGTTTCGAACGCTTGATATTATTGAGCATGATGATAGATTATTTAGAACCTTGAATTCGAATCATATAAGTTATTAATTACAAATATTTTATGAAAACTAATGTTTCCATTATTTTATGGCTATTTCTAATTTTATTGTGAGTTGCGATTTTTAGCTGAGTTTTTAATAAAAACTATAGCTATTACAGCCTACCTGATTAGAGAAAGAGGTCAGGGGAGAGGGGGTCTTAAAATCTTTGCTTTTCAGACCAGGGGCGTAACTAAGGGGGGATGGGGGGAGCTTCTCCCCAGGTGTTTTGAAAAGTTGGGAAATTTATAATTGTTCAACGCTGAAATTGAGAACTTGAATTTTTTTGAGGAAAATAAGAACTCGAATAAATTGGAACTGATGCCAATTTATATCATGTATAGCGCACAACCAGGGACCTAGCCCCTTTGGCTTTTGGAAAGTTGGTAAATTTGGAGTTTTAGCGTAAAGTTGGTAAACAACACTTGACCACTTACGCAGTATTATTACAACAGCTATTTTTAAATTTTTTGAAGACTAAAAAAAAAAAAGGTCAACAGTTGGTAAAATTTCATGGTATTAGTTGGCAATTTTTGGTTTTCTCCCCCCCCCCCCCCGAAGAATGTCCTCGGTACGCCCCTGTTTCAGACCATTTTATGGTAAATGTCCAACTTTTTGGTATGTATAGTTGTATACATAATAAAATTATAATATATAGATTTGTTTCCACATGCGTAGCGCCACCGGGAACTCATGGAAACCGCTCAAAATTTAGTGAGAAATTTATCATTAAAATGCAAAAAAGGCACTTTTTTGTTTTTTTGATAAGCCTTAAAATAGCGAATCACTCAAATTATAAGGAGAGGTGGAGGAGGGGCGAATCAATTAATTTTTTGTTTTTAATTTCGTATAAAAGAATTAGCCAGGAACACTAATATACGAGTATGCGAATTTCATCTCGCTAAGTATATGGAGTTGGAGCAAAAAACAGCTTCTTGAGGAAGTTTTGAGTAATAAAATTTCTCGAATCTTCCATATTTCATTAGCAAATCAATGTAAAAAGCTCAAAGTTTGTATGTAGAGTTAGTTGATGACCGGGATATAACCTCTTGAATTATGGTCATAATGGATCCAAAATATGGATTATCAAAATTTGAGTAGAGCTTGAGGCGCTTCAAATTAGTAAAAATGTGATTAATATGAATTCATATGATTATAGAGGATAAGAAGGATACTATATCTCAAATTCACCTTCACAGATGATATTGGAGGGGATAAGGAGGGGTTATCGACTTCAAAGTGTGATAGAGGTACCTGAAAAAACGAAAAATTTTTGTATTGCGGTGTCATACAATGAAATGAGCTCAAGTAACTAACTTATTCTGACTTTAGTTTCCTACGTTAATTTGGAGGAAAGTTGGAGCAAAAAGTGGATTTTGGAGGGGAAATTGCTATTGAAAATTTCATGAATCTTCCATATCTCCAAAGTGCATCGACCTAGAAAGGTGAAAATTTGTATATAAGCTTAATTGATGACCAGAATATGACCTCTTGAATTTGGGACAAAATGTGTCCAAAATGGCGGACGGTAAAAATTTTATTGTAATTTGAGGAGCCTCAAGCAGCTATAGGTTGAAAAATATGTATTCAAATGATTATTATATCGCAAGAAAGACTATTTTTGTTATAAACTCAACTTCTAAAGTGGTTTTGGAGGGGATAGAGTGGGGATTTTCAGACTTAGTGTTGTGTGTGTCCTGAAGACATGATGCGTGATGACATAAAGGGGTTAGCAGCCTTATGTGCACACCTGAACCAGCCCCAATCAAAAATTCAACTCCAGTAATGGCGTTCTTAATAATTACTAGGACTATTACCACAGAGTGGCCTTTATATTTTTTTAGAAATTTTGAAAGGCGTGTTCTGAAATGATTATCTCATGCAGATTTAGGATGTTCGAATGTTTAGATCGATCCATATTCCAAAATATTATTTATGAATTAATTTCATCATTAATTCCTATTTCATTTTTTGACTTTCAACCCGTCGATGATTTGTCTCGGTTCCGGCTTACTCGAGAGATTTCCATCTTGAAATGAACATCGCCTCCAAGGATTATAGTTTGATGCGCACGATCTTGAATCTGCGAGGGGATAAAGAATAAGCGCGAAAAATAAAATACCCCACCCGCCTTCTCCAACACTTGTCTCTCATGCAGGGAAAAGAAATTGAAAAAAAAAAAAACACGAAAAAACGAGACACCGTTCGTAAATAAATTACAAAACAAAAGCCACGTATATTGGAGATACGCGCGAAGCAACTGCTACTCACGCTGCCTCCGTGTTGATGATATAACCTCATACACGCCGACGTCGCTGGTTGCTTAAAAGAAGAAAATGAAAATCAAGGCATCGCGGGAAAAAACCGCTTAGTTCACGTTGCGAGAAAGTTTGTTTTTTAATACGTTTTTTTTATTATTTTCGACGAAAAAACGTAATTATTCGTAAACTCCGGAACCGCCAGAGAAATGGTAATCTGCGGTTTAATAAATGTTACAAAGTTTTACCCCGGTGACCACTTCATCAACCGAGAATATGTATTTCGCGCCGGTAATCATTTATAGGCATTACAAGTTGGCGCGTGCTACGCGAGCATCGGACGCACCGCGACGCGGGATTTAAGACATTTAATTTTGCGGAAAAAAAGATTGTTCAACATGACGCTGTTTTGGGGGTAGATGGGAGCGGAATCGGGTATTAAAGTTTTTTTGGGATTTAATTTCAAGCGCGTCCCCCTAGATACGTTTGTTTCTTCGGTGCGGACGCCTCGTCGTGCCACGCGCGCTTTTTGACAATACAAATAATTAATTTTCGCGTATCCGCGTATCAGCCGTTTTTATCTGTATATTTTCATTTCATTCGTAGTGTATACAGTGTGGAGGGACGACGGTAGAGGAGTTTCGCAACAGATGAAATTTTATTAAAACAACCATTTTCGGCGTATACCAACTGCGTTCGCGTTTTGGCAAGACTCGGCGTTTTTCTCCCTTTCGTTAATAAATTATTAATGGTAGTACACGCAGGAAACAAAATGCAACATTTTACAACATTTATTGAGAATTTTTCCACGTGGATTTTTTTTTCAGTTTTGTTTACATTTTTTCTTTTTTTTATACAAACACGCAATAAAAACCATTTAATGTTTGAAATTATCATAATAAAAATAAACAATACGCGACGAAGCAATTAAAACGCTTTTCCGATCCGACTCGAATGGGCTGGCGTGTAATTATGGCCCAGTAATGAGGTCATTTTGTCGTATCGACATCCCTGTTCTCACTTCTCCGTCGTTGTCACGTCGTCGCCACTCTTGTAGCCTTAATCTGAGTTGAAGGCGGAAAATTCGACGATTAAAGAATCAAAAGATTTTTATTTCGATAATTTAAAATAATAAATTTTCCATCACAGATCTCTCCGTATGAAACCACCAATCGTTGAGTCGATGGAAGGGAGTTTAATTGCTTCGGCTACGTCGTTCAAAACAAAAAATGAAAGAAAAATAATTACTTAGTATAAATAACATCGAAAATCGTTCCTAATAGGTAGGTACAATACATTGACAACACATCGAGATAAAATAGAAAACACTTACAAAATACAACGTCTTTTTGAAAAACGTCCGAAAGGGAAAAAAGAGGGAGCAAGGTTCGTCTATATACAACGCGAAAAAATAACGACACCGCGAAGACGGGGCATGGTATAGGTATTCAACTCTCGCGGCGAAAATTAACCTTTTTCGCTGCATTAATACGAATTTAAAAATTAGACCAAATGAGACAAACTGGTCCCTAGGAACATTATGCACGCAAGTTAGTCTCATATTAGAAGGTTTAAACTTCGCATATACATTTATAAACTTGTTTTAATTAGGTAGGTATGATACACAAATTCATATAACAACGAAAACGTTTTCAACTAATTACTTAAAAATATTTAAAAAGGAAACAAACGAGAAAAAAATATACAAAGTAGTGAGTTGGGATATTTGATAAAAACATAAAACAGTCGAACTATAACAAGTATTATATGGTAATAACATCGAAGAAAATTTTAAAAGGTTAAGACTCTGCATGAGGTTTATAATTCGCGTTCGGCGTCTTAATTCTTTTCATTTCTCTGACGCCTTAGTTGGGAATTAATAAGGCTCAGAACTCGTAACAAGGTAATTTTTAATTAACTCGACTCGACTATGTTGAAATTTTCTTTCATATGCGAAGTTGGAGATGTTCATTCTGGTTTATCGCGTGGGATTTGAAGTACATAACGGAAGAGATTAGTTGAATTAAATTTTCGTCGTTTCGAGCTTTAGCAAGCAGTGGGAAAAAGTTAATTTGGAAATTTGAAAGATTTTGGAAAAACACGAACTTCGCTTTTCTTCGATGTCGTTGGTGTAAACGAAACGTAATGAGGATTGATAAGGTTTCAGCGATAGGAAAAGGAATTTTTTTTTTCTCAGTGAAGAATTCGTATATGCTCCCTGGAATTGTAGAAGAATTGTGTACTTGGAGGATTTCACGAGCCAATATACTTACATAATTTACGAGGATTCTCACTTCTCTTCATCCTTTTCAACGTGCTTAGAAGTTCAATCAAGGGAATGCACGAGTTTCGAGGCGATGCGAAAAGATTCATAACTAGGAATAGTTTTCTACGATGGTCAAAGGGGTCAATTTTTTTTTTGGATATGAGGAAAATAGTGAAACATTGCTTCGCATGATATTCAGGATATTGAATTTATCACTTCATATCGTGAAATTTGTAGATTTATAATGATTCAATTTAAGTAGTAATGTTCAGAAACAATATCGTATCGTTTTTTAATCAAAGGAGTTGCTGGAGGAGGAGAGAATACAATACATTTAACTACACCTTATGATTTACTGTCGAATTTTGAAACCATACTTTTTCAACAAGGAAAGTCCTTGCAAGTAATAATCTAAAATCTTCAGTTCGTGCACAACATACCTTTAAAACAGATTTATACATGCAAAAAAACATCATAGACGTTGCATCATTTCTTAAAAGTTGATGTTTCTGAATTCGACTAATATTAGAAGAATTTTTCAGAATAAATGAAAGGAAAGTAGGGTTACTACGAATCATTCCAAAACTAATTTCTTGTTCAATCATGAAGAAATTCTCAAATGTGTATCGTACAGTCTTCCATCATTAAAGGTGATTTGAGTAAAGAAGATTGAAAATATACCAGCAATTGTAGCTGACTTGGAGAAAGAATAAAAGAATTGAACTTCTTTTCATTTTTGTAATTATATTTTGAAAGAAGAAATTTAGAAACATTTTCTTAGAATTGCAGAGCTTCAAGAGTAATGTTGACAGTATGAAAATCTTCCGAAGTTTTGATTTCGAATATAAGATAATATGTGTCAACTTTTACTGTTAGGACAATCTCGCATGAAAAAACAAAACTCATCGATTTGGGTATTTTTGGCGAAAGAGGCGAAAAGGGGCTTCTCAAAGTACCGAGTTCTAAAAAATTTAATACCAGTTTTGAGTTGTGGAATAATTCCAAAATTACCAATTTCACATTAGAAGAGTGCACAACTTCAAGCTTTAACATGAATAAAGAGCGATTTCAAAAAATGTTTCAAAAAGTAGAAATTTTAATATCGTAACACGAGAACGTAGATTCTATTCGAGTATATTGGATCAAGGCATTGATTTATTTAATTGATATGTAGGTAAATTGGCTTGGAATATTCTGGAAAACTCAGCCGAGACGGGTGCACCACTTATCAAAAAACTTCATCGTTTTCGTAAAATAAATCTCTATATCTAATAGTCGAGTTGGTAACCAAAACTAAAATTAACGTTTGTACTGTTTTATATTTTTTATCGGTAATAGGTACTTGATAAAATTTATACACAGTATATCCTCAAAATATTCATTCAACGTTGTAATACCTGGTCGCGATAATATATACAAACGAGAAAAATTAACAAATTAAAATTTATTAATAATAAAAAAAAATCGTATAATAATTACACGTACAAAAAAAAATTAATTAATTCAATTGCGCAAACGTTTCGTAACGTACAACACAGTCCATATGGTTAAAAAATTCGAT
The DNA here is from genome assembly GCA_009761765.1 of Phenacoccus solenopsis. Classification (NCBI taxonomy): domain Eukaryota; kingdom Metazoa; phylum Arthropoda; class Insecta; order Hemiptera; family Pseudococcidae; genus Phenacoccus; species Phenacoccus solenopsis. The sequence goes on along the minus strand of CM019755.1, from coordinate 7,186,835 downwards.
ACATCGCTCAACAGTGTTAAGGTGTTTAGGTTAACGCTTACTGGAACGCAGCATTAATTAGGGTTAGGAGTAGTAATATTGAGATTTGTAAAACAGACGCGTTGCTGAGTTCAGGGGCCATTTCTGGTATCGAGGTTGTATCGGACGCTCCTTTGGTTTTAGCGTCGTTTTTCATGGCAGCCGGTGTTTCGCCTGTAACACAGAATAAAACGATCGTGTAGTTAATACGGTTTTGTTGACGTCCTGATGAAAAACTATCTTAATTTATGAAGAGTGATGTCGAATTGTCGGCGAATACAACCAAGTGGAGGTGGAAATGCCATCGAGTTGATGATGGAAAAGTTTAATGAAATGTGGAAGTAAAGAGCAACGATGAAGTGCTGCCCTCTGTAATGTAAAAATCTATTATTGAGAATCGTAAGTTAACGTTTAAATGTATGCGTTTTGCGACCCTTAAGAATGTTCATAACTTGAAAATAATGCCAGGTATGGGGGCTTTCTAATAACCCACTTCTCTGTAGTACTATGCTCGCATATCAAATAACTGATAAAAAGACTGAGAAAAATGGAAAGATTTGCAATTTTTATCGCTTAAGAGTATTTGCACGTTAAAAATTTCTGGCAAAAAAGCAACTTTAGTGTTTCACCGAAGTTATGGAAAATGTTTCTGTTCGATTGCGGCACCTACCTACGGAAAGTAAGGCTACTCAAGTTACACATAGACACATGTATGGTGGTACCTATTAAAAAATTTGAATTGCCCAACATATTATGCTAATTTGAAAAAATATTTTTGTATTCGTGGTGCTAATCAATTTTGAAAATATTGATCTTGCCAACAATAAAAAAAAAAAAAAAAAATGGTATTGTTTACTAACAAAAAAATATGGATGGAATAGGACAGGAGATATAAAGGATGAAGTTTGAAAACAAAATATTATTACTCGTACGTATTATATGCAAGCTATTTTGGATATACCAAAGTTGAGAATATTTTTAAAAAAACTTAATTTGAGGAGGGGGAAAGGGGAATTACATAAACCGAAGAAATTCTATAATACGCTGTACCATTATACATTACCCACTATAGACTATTGCTAATAATACTATATGAAGCGTCATTCACACGTTATCCAGTTTAGAGGTTGGCAAGTTGGTAAGTTGACGTCAAGTAGACCAGGCAGCTGGCAAGTTGTTTATCACACAGCAATCTATACTTGAAGTAACTTTAGTAATCCAATGCAATCATCTGATGATAACAATGATAATCAATATTATGGTTTTCACTTTTTTTGATTTTGATTCCATTTGATATAAATAACGTTTTTTTTTTTTTTTTATAGTTTAGTTTATAAAATGGATGAAATCATTTAAATTATTCGTATCAATAATTATACTATATTCTTTCAATTGCAAAATTTAGGCATTTATTGCGTGATTTTTTTGGATATATTTATATAATTTTCATAAGATATATCCCACAATATATCGTAACATTTATAGGCAAAATCGAATAATTCGATTGCTAAAAAAGCAAATTCGGGTTTCATAACACAGAATGAAATTCGATATAAAAATTCAATTCAATATCAAAGGTCTAATGTATTTTTTCAAATTAGCACGTTATATTAGCTCCTTCAAACTTTTGGCTAGGCAGATCACCGTACATATGCGTAACTTGATAATTATTAGTTTTGTTTACCAGTGGCGTGATCGAAAGGAAACACTCTTTAAAGATCGATGTGCATAAATGATGTTCTTATTTTCGCCTATTTGAACTAGGAAAGTATAGAATGAGAACAGTTATATTATGAATGGTATTATGGTACAGCTGCCGAATCAAATGGATTGTCCGAATGAGCTACGAAATGTAATACGAATTTTCATTCTATAAATGGCAGTTGTATTCCAAAGGTACCAAATATAGTGTAACTCGACGAATTTATTTCCAAACGGGAAATAAATTTAATAAAACATCGAACGACTAATTTAATAAGCGGATACCTCATATTATGTAGAATTTGTTTAAAAGCGCGTATAACACGATTACAAAACGTTGACATTTTCGACATAATTTACGCCAATCATGAAGTTGCCGTGTTTAAATTCGTAAAATGAAAATAACTAAAGTTGTAATATCTGAGGAAATATTTTTCCTTCGTTTGTGAACACCGCTTTGTAAAAATGTACTTCACCTTCGTCGATCTCATTTACATTTTTATACCGGCGGGAAATATTCGAAAAATTTTCCGCCTTCGCGTTGTCGAAAAAAGGTTTTTTCGCTTTGCTTGTGTATCGTCGGTGTGCAAGGAAATGTTGATAAAATGCGAATAATTCGCGTACGTAGGAGTAACTCCATTTTAGATCGAACATTTCCTGCGATTTCACGCCTAACGGGTCATTCGGCTAAATTTACCTCGTTTAAGGCTGGCAAACTGGTGGATGGAAGTTTCTAGAATACTGTATAATTATACGAATTTTCTTCATCGTAAAGAGCAGTAATCATTCCCTTGCTGCTCAGTTATAAGGTCGGTAGTAGTTGAAAGAATGTAAAATGCGATTCATCAAAGATTTCGACCCCTTAGCCCTATTCACCGGTATCGGCGGTTGGAACGTCTGGAAGGAAATAAAAGTACCCAAATCAGTCAATTCAAGGGATAACCGAGGCACGTCGATTCATAAAGGTGGGTAATTCGAATTCGAAACCTGTCGAAGCGAGGTTTTTAAATTTTCCGCCGTTCGGTGAAGTTAAAAGAAGGGCGACGGTTGATGAAGGAAAATAGGTTACAGATTACCTTCTAGGAGGAGACCGTGTATGTGAGAAGTCGGCGGAAAACCGCTAAATTGCGGCGACAACGCAATTTACCGAGGCTTTCGTGAAATCGGCCCTCTCGCTCGAGCATTTGTATCTGGAAACGGCCGGATGGGAAAAATACGCGTCGCAAAATTGTCTCCTATTTGCCTAATTTTTTTGGGCGCGCGTAATTTACCGCGTATTCGAGTATATAGTGTTTTCCGGGTGGTGGTTTTTTTCTCTCGTTTTCGTCGCGATACTAAATCAAATATGTTGAAATCAGACCATTATGCAACCAGCGGCTACACGATGTCACCTCGGTATAAATTACCGGTCGTTATTTACGAGTAAGAGCCGGATAGAAAGAATGGGTGCGTTTTGCTGACGATACAGTGTTGGGCTACATTTAAGGGTAATTTTTGCATTTGGGAAATAATAAAGCTATCGAAACGGATAGCGTTTTGCGATTCGTTTCATAAATTTCCTTACCTTGGGGAATATTAATTCTTCGTCGCTGAAAGAGTGTATTTAAAAATTTTTTAGAGGAGTAGGATGCACAAGGGGAATGCTTGGATGTTAATCTCGAAATACTGGAAACTATGGTTATTGTTGTAATGCATAAGAAAGTATAACGAATATGTGAAAGAACGAAGAATGCAAGTGAGGAACATAGACATAAATCAATCTTGAAGTTGCAATAGTTCTGTATGTGGACTTCACCTCATGAATAATCTTCTCAGGTATGCACCATGTCTCCAACTGATTGGTGAACATTCAGCGCAAAAAATCCCTTTTTTGTTTTTTTATTTTTTATTTATCATTTGTTTTATGGCTGCACTGATTTTACATTTGGAAAATTATACAAGTTAACCTATTCTTTATGATATCATGTTGGGAGTTTTTTACTGGGTGGGACTCATGATGTCATGAATTATGTAATCGTTGAAAATTGAAATGCAGTCAATAAATGAGGAGTCATTCGCTAATAATTCAGTCGCAAAATGTTCTTAAACATTCGCGAATCGGTATTCAAAGATTTTGTTCATGATTGATAAGTAGGTATGCTATTATAATTTAATGATTTGTGTTTTTGTTTTGTTACAGGTTGAAGAAGTTCTAATTTTCATACAGGTAAGAATTTTTCAACTAACGTAAGTAAGGTAATGTCTGCCACCATGACACATCAGACACGTAGACACAACCTTCATAACTTTTTTTCTATAAGCGCTCCTAGCGTGAAAAAAATCAAGCTAATATAGAATAACACGACCCATCTAATATCTACCATTTGCAGAGATCTTTAGAAAACTTGAAAAAAAAATTATATTATAAAAAAAATGTGATTTTTTGACCATAGAACATGGTATAAATGTAATGAAGTACCTAGGTAGATATTTTGCAACATCGTATCAATAGAACTTTCGAGATTATTCTTATTTCTTACAATAGAGTAGTAGATGGTATTTATAATATGTTTTTAATACACTTCAATGGTGAAGATGATATCTCGAATCTGTTACAAATTTTCCTATAGTTCTTCAATCTTCATAATGAAACTGTACGCACAATAACCAACCACGAATACAAATGTGTCCGTGAAAGACAAATCGTCTCTCCAACGAAAGGTTGATATTTCAACAATAGAAAATGGTAACGACATAAGGAACAATACCTACTGAAGTACTGGAAATTAATAACAAAATATAGAGAGCTGGATAGAACAACTAGAATCATAATTTTTGAGATGAATTAAAATCCAGATGATAAATAGGTACCAATTTTACAATCAGTTTCATCGAGTGTTGAAACCTTCAAAATTATAAAAACTATTTGTACCCTGAAGGAACCTTGAGAACTTTTATAGGAGAGACTTACTAATTATGAAAAAGATTACACTTTGCCAAAAACATCATCAGTGGCGAAAAGATCATTTCAAGAACAATTCTATGTGATCTTTCGATTATAAGTTTTTTTACATATCATTGCCATTGTTTTTGTTGGGCAGTTAGTTCATCATTTATGGCGATAATGCCGTATGGTTTATCGGGTTGTATTTAGGGACCATATGCATCGACCTTATACAATGGACTGCTAATGTTAATCACCAGTTTTGAGGCACGTTGAATTAGTTGCACTTTAAAAAGAACATTCTGCGCATGCCTCAACTATTCGTGCGTATTCTGTGTTTTATGATAAACAATATTGTGTTGAATATTAAGATGAAAGAAATGCATCGAACTGGAAGATCAGAGGAAGAAGTAAGGTGAACGATTAAATACTGATATTATTAAATATTCATTTATGTATAACTTAATTCAGTTAGGTATCTGATATTGTCATAAAACTTAACAAACTTATATACTTATGTAATGAAATTTTTGTAGTTATTCGACTTCTTGGCAATATAACTGATAATGAAATCGTAATAAATCAGAAATGAATTAAAGAATAGATGCAGTAAATTTTAAAACTCTCTTAGGCTACATACTGATTAATGTACTGGTGGTGGGGAAAAATGAGACGTCTTCCATTTAGCGGAAACTACAAACTGCACATGGCAACACTGCATCACATATTCACCACTATCCAGTACACTAACATTACCGCAGAAAAAGTTTCAGTTCTATTGTTTAGTAGCTGTGATTTTGACAACGTGATCCAAAATTTGGTTAATATTGTGTTATTAGCTTTGGAAAAAACAATGTGAAAACAAAAAAAAACGTAAGCAGCCATGCCGCATTACTGGAGCTGAGTTTTTAACTGGGGCTTGTTTTGATTTAGTAATAACCTCGCTTAACCGTTCATCAATACTGGCCACACCAAATACTAAGTCTGAAAACCCCTACCCTATCCTTTCCAAAAACACTTAAGAAGTTGAATTTGGCACAAATGTAGTATTTCTTGCCATGAAATAATCATGCGAACACATATTTCTCAAATTATAACTATTTGAGGGTCCTCAAATTATCTTCAAATTGATAATCCGCCATTTTGGATCCATTTTGACTCAAATTTAAGTGGTTATATTCTGGTCACAAACTAATCCTACACACAAAGTTTGACCATTCTAGGCCGATTTGGTGATGAGATATGGAAGATTCATGAAATTTCCTGCAGCAATTTCCCCTCCAAAAGCCGTTTTTTGCTCTAACTCCCCTCCAAAATCACTGAGGAAGCTAAAATCAAAATACGTTTGTCACTTGGGCTCATTTTATCATATGACACAGCAATAAAAAATTTTCGACCCCTCCTGTACCCCCACCACTATTTTAGGTTGGTAACCCCGCCTTCCCCCTCCAACATCATGTATGGAAGTGAATTCGGGATATAGTATACAACTTATCCCCAATAACCATATGAATTCATATTAATTACATTTTTACCAACTTGAGGCTCCTCAAGCTCTACTCAAAATTTTGATAATCCGCCATTTTGAATCCATTTTGATCCAAATTCAAGAGGTCATATTGTGGTCACCAACTAACCTCACACACAAAATTTGACCTCTTTAACTTGATTTGGTGGGGAGATATGGAAGATTCAAGAAATTTCATGACTCAAAACTTCCTCAAAAAGCCGTTTTTTGATCTAACTCCTCTCAATATGCACTCAAGAAGCTGAAATTTGGATATGTTAGTATCCGTGACTCACTCTTTCATATGAAATCAAAAACGAAAAATTTGAGCTATTTGCCCCTTCTCCAGCCTCCCTCAAAATTTGAGTGATCCGCCATTTTGAAATTTATCGAAAAAACAAAAAAACTATTTTTGCGCATTTTCAAGAAGAGTCCCTCACCAAATTTTGAGCGAATTTTATGAATACTCGCCGGCGCTACGCGTGGGGGAAAAAAAAATATATATATATACCAAAAAGTTGGACATTTGCCAGATGATTACAAATGGTCTAAAACGCAAAGATTTGAAGACCCCACCCTCCCCGGACCTTCCCTTCCCAAATCAGGTAGGCTGTAATAGCTATCGTTTTGTTAAAAACTCAGCTAAAACAACAAGATCCCCCAAATAAGTCATATTTCATTAAAAGTATTCTATTTAGAAACAAAACAAAACTACAATTACTGTTTATCAGAAGGCCGTTTTTGAAATAATTACGATTTAATGCTTCTGTGTTGTTTGGGAGCAATGAGACAAATTTTTACGTAAAATATTAAAAATGTTGATAAATTCAACATTTTTTCCACATACGCATTCCTTATCAACCGAAACAGAATAAAAATGTCAACTACTGTATATTGAATGAATTCAGTTAATTTTTTGAAATAAAACTTACAAAACAACCATCGCGGGGGCATTATCATGTGCCCAGATTTTTGTCTCATTGGTACCTGTTTTCAATTTTTTCAACTTTTTTTCAATTTCAGAATGTCAAGAATTTATGTTCGAAAGACCTGTCGAATTGTGATGTTGAAATGAAATAAATTTATACTTTTTATACGATTAACGATACAAAATTTGTTGAATAAAATAAATTTATACTTTGTATGTACCTATTTTAAATGTTGTCTTATTGCTCCCTATATGTTATGTCAAAGCTCCCTTTGAAATTTTTGTCGGGTTAAATGAGACAAAATTTTTGAAAGGCTCTATGATTTTTGGTAATGGGCCGAGGAAGTTGATTTTTATAAGGATTGTAGTTCAACCATATAACTATACGTTGAAATCGTTCGAAGCTTTCTGTAGTAGTTTTACGTCATTTTATACCAGTTTTCCGAAAAGGGTCTCAATGCTCCCCACTCTCCCCTATATTATAATATCGTATTGCTAATTCGCTGTAGAATATCATACGGCATGGTAACAATTGTGAGAAAAATGTAACAGTTGACGCATGCGCAGAATGTTTTGTCTGAAGTGCAACATTCGGCGTGCTTCAAAAACTGGTAATTTTGAACATAGCTTTAGCAGTCCATTGTATAAGGTCGATGGCCATATATGTCATAATGATTAACCATAGCGAACAACGTGAAGTGGCGGGTACGACTTCGTAGCGAGTTCGGTATGTGAATCAACCAGAGATTTTGCAAAACTCCCGGAGAAAATAAACACATTTTAGCCTCTAAATTCGATGCCTATCTCGGGAGTGAATTGTATACATAGTATCTAGTCAACCAATTGAACCTATACGTAGTGATGGAGTTTGAACTATTAGGGAGTTATCGAACAGTCCTCTCAAATATCTGATAATATCGTTGTAAAAAGTTGTTAATAATGTTACTCGTTCTGTCCGAATGCCAATCGATCAAACGTGACACAGGGGACACAATATATGAGAATTTTCAAAATATTTTCCCACTTCGGAATATTTTATAATTCTCATGAGAAAAAAAAAATGTTGAAAACGACGAAGACGTTAAAAAGAAAATTTGAGATAATAAAATAACTGAATGGAATCATTTTTTTTTTATTTTAAAAATTATTATTTTTCAAAACTAATACTTCATTCCCACTCAGCAAAAAAGTATATGTTCAAAAATAGCAATTTTGAGTTGGTGGTATCACTGGGAAGAGAATTTCAAACTCTATTAATGAAAAATCATCATTATAAAAAGGTATTATATTAGGACAAAGAATGAGCATTTGTGTCTCCAGTAGCGTAACTCAGTCTTTGTGTCGGTAAAGCCAAAGATAATCTAGAAAAGTACTTTATATTTGACTTTTTGATAGTGAGGGTACGTTTTTTTCTTCTTTTATCTTTTTAAAATGTTGCATACAGAGACTTAGTCATGATGTATCAATGTGAGAGATTTTGAATCTATTTTCAGTCATACATTTTGTTGAAGGTGTGGGGGTAATTTTCTTTTGCAATTTGTAATCATCCAACTTTTTAGTGTAGATGTATTTTTCACCTGTTGGTGGCACAGGTGGATATAGATAAAAATCGCTGAAAATGTTTTTTTTTTTTTTTTTTTATTCATCTCAAAATTGCGGATCACTCAAATTTTGAGGAAGGGCTGGAAAAGGGGGCGTATAGCTCGACATGTTTGTTCGTGGTTTCATATAAAATATTAAGTTTGGACAAAAGATGTATATTTCCGGAGGTTTTTAGTCTTGATTGCTTTAATCTCTCTTATCTCCTCATCAAATCAATGTGGAATTCGAGACTATAATTTCACCTCTTGAATTTGGATTAAAATTGTGGTATCAGAATACAGGGGTATCCAGCGTTTGGTCTCAAAATTAATAAGTAGAATAAAAAATAAAAATTTGGGTAAGCAGGAAACCAGACCTACGATAAATAGATAAAGTGCACAACCAATCCTATGAAAATGTTGGCCGAATGGCTTGATGGCGATAAAACCGAAAAAAAGTCTATAGAGAATGAATTGGCCGAAATGTGGTGAGAAACAATATTGTATTATTATTGTAGAACTGAAGTTGTATTAAGATTTGATTTAAGTATTATATTAATATATTGTATTAATGCTGTATTGATATTGTGTGGTTTTTGTTTCTTTATTTTTAATGTAGTAGAATCGTTACGTTTCGATCTCCGATGTTTAATTTTTTTTTTAATAAATAAGTGTAAAAAGTTCGATTAAATATTCTGAATTATTTTAAGGCTATGTATGCCAATTTTTGTGTTTAAACAAGAAGACTTGAGCAGAGGAAAGCTGGATAAGTACTAAGTTGAGTTTTCATATAAATCAATGATTTCCTGCAGCGCTTGTCAATTTATTGTTGTGGCTAAATAGCCAAAATTCGAGAGACCAGGAATTATTCTTTAAAAAGGCCTTAATCCTATTGGTTATTTCGGGATGACTCATTCCAACAGGTTCTCTTCCCAAAATTAATTAATCAGGCTTTGCGGCCAAATTTGTTTATAATTATTTTGTTCTAAGACGCTGCCGCAATGCTACTTTTGGCAAACCCACACCCACTCTGAGATGTTTATAGTTTCCACAGGAAGGTTTCAGCGTGACCTTCCGACAATAATAATGTGGTCAGTTGTCATTTTGAAAACAGATACCACCAAATATATTCAAAATGGCGGACCGTCAAAATTTGAGGAAGGCTTGAGTACTTTCAAACAACTAAAATTTGAAAAATATGGGTTCATATGATTATTAAAGGCAAGAAGTACTGCATAATATCTTAAATTCATTATTAAAAAGTTATGGATGAGATAAGGTGACGATACTCTGAGTATACCTTCTTAGCATGAAGGGGTTAGCGAAGCTGTCTACAATATTGTACAAGCTCTAACAGCTCCAGTAATACCCGAGCGTTTTTTCTTCGCGTTTAAGCCGTGTAATGGTCCAGTAAACTTTGAAATTCATAGCTTTTGAATATTTTTTTCCTTTTACATTTTTCCACTATTTTTATATTGAGTAAGCTAGCAAGAAAGCTAACGAGTGGGTGAAGGAAATGAAGAAGGTTTGTGGGTCACCTCTGCTCCTCATTTATTACGCATTCGGCAACCATTTTAACATAAAAAGCTTAATATCTGAAGAAAGAATTACACCTAAAAATAGACTAGGAATAATGAAAAGAATTATAAATATTCTATTGAGAAAAAAAATCAAATGAAGAGGAATAAAGCTTTAAAAATAAATCGTTTCAAAAGCAATCGGAAAAATTTAACATCGACAAAGTAAAATACGTATAATACGATGAAACTATTAGAATAACCTTCTCTTGTGTTTGTTCGTTGTACATTGTCGTCAGTATACAGATATCTCGCTATTCTACGTATCCGAGAATAGGTATTATGATAAACCTCAGCCTTACGTACAGTTAATTAACCGAGCTGGAATTTCATTGCTTTCACGTTTTTGAATTAATAGAGACGACGCGTTTGGGTATATAAGACCGAGTACATGCAATAGATGTGAGGTTAGGTGGAGTACTCGCGTGATAACCGTATTTACGCGTTTATTATGCGAAATGTGTACTCCATGAATGATAATTCGTCGGCGCACGCTTTCGATACGTTATGAAGAGAAGGGTTGTCGGTATATTTTAATCATAAGCAGCGATTTCGAAGTGTCGTACTTAAATACTTACGCTGATACGCTTTTATGATGGTCGCGTATACGCGAAGCACGTTCGCAACGGCGTCGTATACGCGATACAGGGGAAGGTATTTGTTTGGCATCGGAATAATGACGACTATTTTGATTATATACGAAGTCGACAATCTAATAATTTGGCGGCGTCGGTTGATATAACACGCGTTGTAGTTTTTCGAGAAACGCGCTCGAATTGGCTGTACACGGTACACGCTGTGGAAGTACTCGATAATAAATTAGTTTTTACGCGATGTCGGCGGCGTTATCATGTGACCAAAACGTAGCAGTGTAATTCGTTTTTCGTCGTTTGTGCATATAGGAGAAACGACCATCAGCGTTGTATTCTGGTCACGTATATCTAAAGGAGAGCATCGGCGGTAAACGGATGACGAAAAAAAGAGATGGGATCGATTATACGTTTAGCCAGGGTACTGCGTAGCGCGATTTCATTAAAAGGGTCGGGGTAAGTTTAAAACGCGTTTAATTTAATGCGCAACCGAATAAAGAAGCCGCGCGTTGGGATGTAAGTCGTGAAAAAGAAGTAATTAAAGTCACGTTGGGAAATTAAGCTAGCACGTCGAGACAATGGTCTGACGGTGAAAATAAGTCATAGCCGGGTAACCTCCGCTTTGCGGTATTGTTCCGTTCGTGGATGCGAGCTACGTTGTACGAAAGAAATACCGAAACGAGAATTACGCGGCGAAAGTTAAGACTTCGGGTACAAATAAGTGCTCACATATGATTGCGAAAATGGCGCGAAGTTGAAGCGGGTTTCCGTCTGTATTATTATGCTAATCGAGTCGCCTTTCGTCGTCAGTTTCGGTATCTCGTAGAATGGTAAAGGCTGTGCTTTTGTCGTTATTCGTTTACCGTGCGAAAATCGTTTGAAAATTTAGATCGAATTTTCAAAAGGATCTTATTAATGTAATACTTTATTTATAATCATCGACGTTCTCAAATAATCAAGAACATTTTACTCGTACTCCAGCCAAAGTAGACTTTTTTGAAAAGTTAATTTTAAACAGTAATTCTTTGTTGAGGTTTTAATTGATTCGGGGAATGGAGGTCGGTGAAAGCGTTTTCAGATTTTTGCGTTTTAAATCATTTGTAATTATATAGCAAATGCCCAACTTTTTGGTATGTATATATTTTCTTTTTTCGCAAATAGCATCGGCGATTATGAGTAAAAAATGTAAAAAATTTGGTGAGAACTCTTTTCAAAAATACGCAGTACCTCAATGTTTATTTTTTTAATTCACTTCAAAATATCTGTTCGTGCAAATTTTAAGATGAACTAGAGATGGGCGAAACGACTCAGTATTTTTGTTTGTGATGTTATGTAAAAAAATTGGTCTAGAATACAAACTTTTCCAAATTTCAGCTTCTGAAGTAAATTTAGATTAGATTTGGAGCATAAAACGACTTTTTGAAGGGAAACGATGTCGGGAGATATCCTGAATCTTCTATTATTTATCTCCTTACCAATCTGGCTGAAAAAGCTCAAACTTTACATGTACCTAATGTTAGTTGAAGATTAGAAAATAATCCCTTAAATAAGAGTTAAAATGAATCCAAAATGAGAAATCAACATTTAAGGAAAGGACCCTCAAATAGCTCAAATTTGATAGATACGAGCTATTATTATTAATAATTCGATGCAAGCCCCATGCACTTTGGCCATTTATAGCCCATTGTGCCTCACAACTAATGATTACCTTAGTATCAGGGGCCTCATACGAGCCCTGCTGATGTAATAATGTCATCAGAATTGTATCCTATTAAACTTAAGAAGTTAATTAGGCCAGTCAGTGTTGGGAAAGACTGAATGTTTGAATGTTTACCCATCCACTCCTCTTTTCTGTTAAGGAGAGACACTGCCATAGCACATGGTCTACCATCTCCTCTTCTAACTTATACCATCTACAGTAGGAATCTGTTAAGATGTCAGTTTAGTTTACAATGGCCTGTAAAAAAATTCTAAAACCATTTTCAGCTTTTTCCTATCTATTCCAATAATTCCTTCCGCAAATCCTTTGCTTGTTTCATTCTAGCTGTTGTTCCCCACCATGTGTGATGTTGAATGTTTGTCCAAGCGTCTAGAATGGTTTCAACTTAACAGCGAGAAACAGGAATGTTTGACTTAAATCCTTGTTCAACTGCTGGTGCCGAGCATTTTTCTAGCCTACAGCTTAAGCTTGTATATTTACTTTTTGAGTAGCCTTTTTTTTGCCATAATTTCTTCTACCACACACCACATTACTTGGTTGGGAACCGCTTGTGGCATTACTTCCAACCAAGTAGGGGCACCTTGACGACCGACCTACATCTCCCCAGGGTTTTCCTCAGATGGATGTGCGCACCCACCCAAGTTCCACCACATTGGAATTTCAGCCGGCTCTTCATCCTTCCTTCTGTCACCATACTCACCTCTGGTGGGTTTCAGTGCCAATTGCTGTCTTCGGCCTTATCTGCGTCATGCGCATGTCTTTGCGGTGGGCTGATACCCACTACTTCCTACTTCGGCAGTACTATGTTCCTGGGTGTTTGATTAGTAACCTGTACCTTTTCGAAGTGTAGTAGTCGCCTGCACCTTAGGGCTCTACTTCTGTCTGCGTCATCACGCCTTACTCAAAGCCGTGAAGCAAGGTAGGAGCGGTCCGCAATCAGTTTGATGCCTCAGTCATGGAATCTGTCGAGCGTAGTCCCGGCCATACAGCTATTCGACCCACCCTGTGTGACTCGGGACCATAACACATACCCAGTTTTCTAGCTAGAGTCGTTCACCATTCAACCAGGCATACGCTACCCATGTCACATTAATAACCAACCGCGTCAAGTCGAAACGTGCATGGTAAGGGTGGCATAGACCACCCTGCTCGTCCCGCAGTCCTCACTACTAGTTGATCCCAAGGACTTGGGTGCCACTCGCGTGACTAATCTCCTCTTTCTCTGTGATGGCAGCAGCTCGTCGACACCCCTGCGCTTGGTGCTCTTGTTCAGCATCCTCCTTCTGCAGCATAACGTCGTTGGCAAAATCTTGCACTGCGTTCCACGAGGTCAGTGACAACAGCATTATCGGGACAAGTGTCTCCGGGCTGAACCCGTCCCTATCTAATACCAGGGATACCAATAGCCTATCGCGCTGGGGAGACCATTCCAGACATCTGAACAGAGTGTGCCTAGCATCATCGGCTTCCTGAGCACAGTGTGCGCATGTTAGGCTAGGTGCTTTCTTGATATCGAACAAGAAGTCGTTGAAGCAGCTTGTAGCCTGGAGTTCAAGAAGCCTGATCTTGAGTGCTCCATATACCTCTAATAAGGTCTTTTTACTATCATATAGTGTTTTTAAATTACAACTATATGATGTTATTATTACTGGGCTGAGAATACAATATCTGAAATGTGTCTTCATAGGTGGTGCTTAGTGGCATGATTAGGCAGCTCTTTTGATCAAATTTTGAGGGAGGCTGGAGAAGGGGCAAATGACTCAAATTTTTCGATTTTGATTTTGTATGAAAATGTGAATCACTTCGGGTGGGATAGGATGGGGACTTCTAGAATCTGTATTGAATGTGGCCTATAGGTATGAAGGAGTTAGCAATGTTATATGCAAACCTGAATAAGACCAATTAAAAACTCAGCTCCAATAATGCGGAATGGCTGCTTGTGTTCTTTTTTTTAATGTATGAAACTCATTTACAATACATATGACAAATTGATTAGTATTATGCTTTGGGTTTTGATGGAACTAGGTACTTGAACATCCCAAGTATTTTCTATTCAACTACATACGAGTCTGCGCGGTTGTTTGACTTTTTACGCTATCCTGTATCCTTTCAGAAAAGAAGAAGAGAGAATGGATGAAAAAAAATAGAAGTACGTAAGTTGCCCAGACTGCTACATCGTGAAATTTTTCTATAGCACCAGAATTAAACAAACAATTTTTCAAGATGAAGTTGCACAATTCTCTCTATGTTTTTATTATTGCACTACTCGAATTCGGAAGGAGTGAAATGTTTCCGACTATTTAAGTTCTTCACGATTAACGCCGAATTAATGTAAAAATGAAAATAATAAGAAGGTAGATATAATATCGAATAAAATAAATATAAAACGATTACAATATTGTAGGCTGTACTAAACTCGAAAAATACCGATACAATCGAAATATTCGGCCGATAAAACGTAACGACTACGACGACGGCGGGCGATAACGACTAACGTTAAACTGTGTACGAGAACGCTCGAGCAACTTATTTCCGTGTAATAACGACGTTCGTTTTATTACGCCAACCATGTGCGGCCTTATCGGGCTATAACGCCGGTACCTACAAGTATGTACTAAAATATCCTTGTATAAATATTTAACCAAAGGACACACGGATTCGGCTATCTAGCGCCTGTAAAGTGGTCCAGTCACAACATTATTATTCTTACCTGGTAGCACGTGAACGAATACGGAAGTCTGATTGGCTAAATCTGGCTTACAGGTATATTTTCCAGAATCTTCTTTAGACGCGTTGATTATTAACAAGCTGCTTGAGCTGAATTTGTTGCTTTTCTCGGTAACGACCGAAACGCCGCCTCTCGGCGAATCGTAGTTAATACCCTGCGAAAATCACAAATACCAAGCGGTTTAGAAAATTACGACCTTTTGACAAGAACGCATAGGTAAATAATAAATTTTTCCCGACGGCCGCGCTAAAAAGGATAACGGTTCGGCCCTGGATGATGATTTATTCATCGGCCAGACTAATTTAGAAACGTAGCCGCGCCAAATGAATTGTCGGTCCCCCACGGTCGCGGGTTTTGAAAAATTAATTTTTAAAAGGTGTCCGATGATTTATAAGTCGCGCCGCGGCCACCGCGTGTGTGGTTTTTGTACTCGTAATTAACCCGTTTAGGTACCGACGGAGGTGCCAGAGGGTTCGATTATCAATCGACAAGCTAGCTCGTGGGGCGCAATAAACATTTAAGTTCGAATTAATTTCGCCATATTCGTATATTATTGGTTTTTCCGTATGTATAAGGCTGACACGAGAGGTATTAAGAAAAAAAGGCGAAGGCACGTCGACCGAATATAAATCAACGGAGCAAGTAATTTCAACCAATTACGTAAACGTGAAACAAATAACATCCGGGAAAAGCAAGAAAAAGCGTATTCGAAAAACGTTAATATTAACATTTGCCTTTCAAAGTGATGTAAAACCTTTTTTTTTGCGGTTGCGTATATGAATTTAAAAAAACGACGTATGTGTAATTTTTCTCTCCTTTTCCCGGTGCTTTGCTCTAACGCGGGCTTCTTTTCAACACGTTCATCATGGAGACGAATCGGCTCGTCAGCGATATTAAAGTTTCATGGTCGAGTACAAATTGGAGATATTCTGTTGCGAATTTATCATCATTGCAAGGGTTTTGTTTCAAAAGCGTAGCCAAGTGTCTGTCGACCTTCTTAGCAGATTTTTGTATAATTTTAAATTTCGTTGATTTTCAAAGATTTCAATGGTTCATGGAATAGCTTTTATAATTAAATATATGAAAAAATTTCTTTGTCCTTTCTTGTGTCAGGGAGGCCCAGAGTTGTTATTAATTCCAGATAAAACTGTGCCTTTTTTTCAGATGTAAATTTAAATTAGAGGATTTCAGTAGTCACTTGAATGATTACCAGAGGAGTTTCAAAAGCAAGGGCACTTTTTGTATGACGCCGCTTCTAATAACACTGGTTGAACGAAACTTGGGCCACATATTGTGCAGGTTTATGCGAATTAGGGGAAAAAAATTCAATCCAGTATCTTTATTTGTTCGTAATATATGTATACCAAAACATGGAGTTTGTAAGCACACCGTTGTTTAATTGTGAGCAACGTGCAATTATTAAATTTTTGATCGGTGAAAATGTTTTTGGCTAAAAAATTCACGATAGAGTGTGCCCAGTACATAGTCAGAACAAGGTTATGAATTTTAATAAAGCGGTTTACAGAAGAAGGTAAACCGAATAGACATGAAGAGGTACGAAATGGCCGCCATTCCAATTCATTACGCAAGGAAACGATAGCCTGGGTGCGTATACGTTCTACCTTCTTAGGGATAAATTGCTCAAATTTTTCGTTTTTGATCTCATATGAAAGAACGAGTGACGGAAACTAACATATGTAATTTTCAGCTTCCTAAGTGCATATGGAGAGGAGTTAGAGCAAAAAACGACTTTTTGAGAAAGTTTCCAGTAATGAAATTTCTTGAATCTTCCATATCTCACCACTAAACCAAGTGAAAGAAGTCAAACTTTGTGCGTGGAGTTAGTTGGTAACCAGAATATGACCTCTTGAATTTGGATCAAAATGGATCCAAAACGGTGGATTATCAAAATTTGAGTAGAACTTGAGGAGCCTTAAGTAAGTACAAATGTAATTAATGTGAGCTAATATGATTATTGGGGTAAGAAGTACACTATATCTCCATTTCACCTCCATACATGATGTTGGAGGGGGAAAAGAGGGGTTATCGAACTTGTTATGTGGTGGGGGTATATAGGTGTGACATATTTTTCATTATTTGAAATTTTTGTCGAATTACTTTTTCAATCTTTTTTATTCTGTAAAAATGTGTTTTTTGCCCTTCAGGATCGCTTTATGTATAATTATGTATTTCCAAATCACCTTCACTTAATGAACAAACTGTTCAAGACTCATTTTTCTTTCTTCATATCATTGTTCTTTTTTTTTTCAAACATAATGTTTTCGAAACGTGCAATAGACTTAAGCTGATCGACTGCAAACAACATGAAAAAATCTCTTTTCATTTTTGAATTAAAAGAAATAAAATTAAAAATATTTTTAAGTTTTGAAAGTTTTTTATTCTTGTTAGTTTTTGCATATTTCCTAATTTTTGAACAGTTTTTCATTATTGACCATTTCTTTTTAGCTGAGTTTTTAACTAAAAAATGACAGCTATTACAGCCTTCTTGATTTGGGAAGGGAAGGGAAGGGATGGTCGGGGAGGGTGGGGTCTTCAAATCTTTGCGTTTCATACCATTTGTGATCATCTGGCAAATGTTCAACTTTTTGGTATGTACAAATGTATATTTTTTCCCCCACGCGTAGCGCCAGCGAGTATTCATAAAATTCGCTAAAAATTTGGTGAGAGACTCTTCTTGAAAATGCGCACAACAACCTTTTTTGTGTTTTCGATAAATTTCAAAATGGCGGATCACTCAACTTTTGAGGGAGACTGGAGAAAGGGCAAATTGCTCAAATTTTTGGTTTTTGATCTCATATAAAAGAGTGAGTCACGGATACTAACATATGTAATTTTCCGCTTCCTAAGTGCATATTAAGAGGAGTTAGGTCAATAAAAGGCTTTTTGAGGAAGTTTTGAGTCATGAAATTTCTTGAATCTTCCATATCTCCCCACCAAATCAAGTTAAAGAGATCAAATTTGGTGTGTGAGGTTAGTTGGTGACCAGAATATGACCTCTTGAATTTGGATCAAAATGGATCCAAAATGGCGGATTATCAAAATTTGAGTAGAGCTTGAGGAGCCTCAAATTTGTAAAAATGTAATTAATATGAAATCATATGTTTATTGGGGATAAGATATAAACTATATCCCCAATTCACTTCCATTTCACTTCCATACATGATGTTGGATGGGGGAAGGCGGGGTTATCAGCCTAAAATAGTGGTGGGGTACAGGAGGGATTGAAAATTTTTTATTGCTGTCATATGATAAAATGATCCCAAGTGACAAAGCTATTTTGATTTTAGCTTCCTCGTGATTTTGATTTTGGAGGGGAAATTGCTGCAGGAAATTTCATGAGTCTTCCATATCTCATCACCAAACCGGCCTAGAATGGTCAAACTTCGTGTGTAACATTAGCTAGAGACCAGAATATGACCTCTTAAATTTGAGTCAAAATGGATCCAAAATGGCGGATTATCAAGATTTGAAGATAATCTGAGGACCATCAAATAGTTACAATTTGAGAAATATGTGTTCAAATGATTATTTCATGGCAAGAAATGCTACATTTGTGCCAAATTCAACTTCTTAAGTGTTTTTGAAAAGGATAGAGTATGGGTTTTCAGACTTGGTATTGGGTATGGCCTGTAGTCATGAAGGGTTAAGTAAGGTTATTAGTAAATCAAAACAAGCTCCAATTAAAAACTCAGCTCCAGTAATGCGGCATGGCTGCTTACGTTTTTTTTTTTTTTTTGTTTTTTTTTTGAATATAACAACTTATGATCTACAAGCCCTTAAAAATCTGACATTCCGAAGTAAAACCCATTCTTCAACCTTTCTTCCAACAACCTTTTCATACAGTTTAAAAACTGAATGGCAAAACCTTGAAAATTTTCCATCATTACCATTGCATACTTGACTTTCTTGGGCTTGATGGATTTCTGGCTATGCTACTATTTTTTCTTAATCAGGTTTCGTGATCGTGAAGAACTAAAGATGAAAACGCGAAAAAATTAATTAAAGTGTGGCTCGTTTAATAGAGCGAAATCAAAGCAAAACGATATTAAATTCTATCCATAATAACCAACGCCCAGGCAATTTTTATCAAAGAAATACACGCCTCAGTCAACTCGTCAAAGCTATTTTTGGCGTTAAATATGATACGCGCAGGTGATTTACAGTGGAGAGGGGGTAAGCGTGGAATTAAATATAGAAAAATAAACCTCTTTACAACGAGCTTTCATTATGTATTAGTAAAAATCGCGCCGTATAAATATAACCCTTACGGGCGTAAAATTTTCCAGCGAAAACGATGCCGTCGTTAGGGACGTATGTAAGCTTTCGTTTTCTGTTTCGAGCGAGCCTTATGAACATAATAATATGAGCCGGCGATAGGAAGCAGATGTTCTAAATTGAAAGAAAGCCCGCGCGTATTACTATCCAAATGTCCATTAAATGTGAATTTCCTACGCCGCTCCTTCCGCGTCCGCTTATATGGTGAAAAAAGGTTTCAGTCGTCGGTGTTTTCTATATTTCTATACATTTCGGCGGTATAGCCGACTGCTCGTTATCGCTGGCTCGTATCTTTTATATGAACGAATAAGATAAGGGAAAAAACTTTATTCGTATATCGCCCGTTAATGGTATATATCATGCTTACCGGGTAACGTATTCTCCAAATTATTGGTACCACTTTGGAGTCGAATGATATTACCTAGAGGAGCGGTTTTAGGGTTTTTTATTTCACGAGGATAGGTATAGATTGTTCGCATTATCGCGGCAAGTATCTGTGTTGCTATGCGCCTTGTACGTTTGTTTTGAGAGAGAGAGAAAAAATAGTTTGTGGGTTTAAAAATACCTTTTTATTTTAGAATTTGAAATCTTTCTTAGTGGTGTCCAAATGGAACTAGAGTAGGGGGATCGCAAAACAAAGGTTCGATATTGAGGATAATACGATTTTAAACATTATTTTTTCATGGTAAGAAGAAAAAAAAATTGTTTGATGTGGTCATGAGGTTTTGAGTACGATAAGAAAAACAATCGAATTTTATTACTTTTCAATTCGTCTAGGTAAGTATTCTAATCAGTAATAACTGGTCATTAATTCTATGGTATTAGGGAGGTAAAAGTGATTCTAGACGAGTGTGAGGTAGTGAATGAAATTTTTCCTAAATGCGGGAGAAAAGCGCTCGTTTGAGACCCGAGCGATTAGCGAGCAGGATGTAAAGTAGCGCTTTTCTCCCGCAAGTATGAAAAAAAATATATATGTATGTAAATAAAATAGGTAAATAATAATAATATAATCCGTAAAAATGAATAAACATTGTAGTAAACGAAAGTGGTAATTAATTAGAAAAAACTGAAATTAACAAGCAATAAATTTGAATTAATGTCAAAATTAAAATGGATGAAGTTAATATAGAATTAAAGTGCTGTTTGGAATCAGTGATAATATGAGATAATAAATTCAAAATATGTAAGAAAAAAATTTAGTATTTCCAAACATCATGAATTTCATGGAGAGTATGTTCAGCTCTGTTTTTTCGTGTACACCTGATGGACCATGCGTGTTCTCTAGTATTCGCTTAGTTTTCGCGCTAAAATCACTTAATTTTTCTAGTTTAATGGAAAATTTCGCGAAAGTGAATAGCGAAGAGAAGTGCAGGGATATAGTGGTGTAGACGACGACGACGGGCGAGTTGTAAAGTTTTATAGGCTGAACAATAGGCGGGCGACCATTAGCTGTATTGTTGAGGGTAAAATCACCGCGAACCCGGTAGAATGGTTTCGGTAGCGTATTAAACAACTAAAATCGCGCCCGGCGCGGCTCGCTATACAGTATAAGTACATAGGGCGCGCCCGATTCGCATCGGAACATAGTGTAGTTTCGTTTGTAATGGGTTTTCAAACTAATTGTTCTTTGTTAAACTATTATTCTGCTTTTCTCATTGGCTTAAAATTTATCGCATTTTAGGGGGCGCTCGAGCTGCCCCGGATTTTCGACGATACAGTAATTTTTTTCTCCCGAACGGGTTACGTAGAAAAGGAAAATTTATGACTTCGTTAACCTTATCAGCTTTTATTCTTATTTCCTCTATCTAGTATACGGATTCTTTTAATGGATTTTCTTGTTATATTTTTTTTCTACGTTTCTTCATTCGTTCGTCGATTTTAACGGTTCGATTCGATTTGGGCGAACGAGTTAGGGTTTTGAACGATTTATAAATTTGGACGGGGGGTAATTTCCTTTCGTAGATACGAAGGCGTTGAGTTCCAGAAGAAAAATGACTCAGTAATGCAGTCCGCATCGTCGAATTCGATTCTCAGCTATAACTCGGTGCGACTTGGTTTATTATAATGTAATTTCAGTGGGCGAAAGGCGTTTGGTATTAACGATGTTAGACGTAAAAGATGTTGAACCAAAGACTTCGCAATTAATAACGTTTGGAAGAAACGAATGAATCGAATTACATATTTACGCGAATATCGCGTCACCAATGATTACGCGAGACACATTGCTCGTGTTTCTGCTCCTTCTACGACCATTCATCTGTGGCGAAAATTGTAATCCAAGAACAACTCCCCAATAATATTTGTTAAATTGAAAGACCATGTTAAACGAAGCAAGTACTTTGTAAAACTTACACATAAAAGATCTCCGCGGGTGCGATGAAATTTTTTAAATACAACACGTACATCTCTCGAGTGTAATTTACTCGCAGAAAGATATTCGAAATTTTCATTAACGAAGAAATTGCTGTTATTATGCCATTTAAAAAGCTTTTAATAAACCACCTCGAGTAGTCCTCGCAACGATTTTTTTACACCCTTTAAGAGGCTTCAAAGTGGACGTACAAAGGAGCAATATAAGAAAAAGTTAGTCACTTTAACATTTTAAATTTTTTTCCTCGTTCCTATTATTATCGAGGTAAATCGAAGAAGGAGGTAAGATTTTTTTTGGAAAGTTGTAGTAATTTTTACTTTCAGAGAGAGTCCAGAGTCGTGTAATATTAGAAGAACGAGCGCGCAATTTTTCTGAAAATAATAGAAAATGAACTTCGTAAAATACTTAAATGGTCTCGGGAATCGAGGACGTACGTTTCGACAGTTCATAGACGACGTACAAAAGTCGCCGCGAATCTCTCGAGGGTTGCGAAAAATGTGTAAGGAAAGGCGGGCGAATTTTCTTGTGACTATTAGCTAAGCTTGATGGGAAAGAATTGCACTAGATATGACGACGTTTCGAGGTCATTTTGAGATTTAGTGAGACTTGGTACTTTGGAAGATACATCTAATTGAACGGGATTTATTTTTTACATCTTTATAAAGGAAAAATAAAAGAAATATTAAGACGAAAACAAGTTGGATTATAGAATAGAGCAGATGATCCCACGTGTGTCTTTGATCTAAGCCTCAGCTCATTGCCATTGTTATCGATGGGTTACTGGTGGCTGGAAATGATAACACGGTAGTGTGAGACGATTGCGTTCATTGTAGGTGAGTATGGAGTCCAGCGGACATACGCGGCGTCCGATACACTTCGAGTAAGCGCGTATTGATAAAAACAAAACGTATACACTGTGTATATGTCTATCTACTACCAAACGGCCAAAACCTTATATAGTACTTCGCGCGCCAGTTTATCTGTGAGAAGCAGTTGAGAACCGATGTACTACACCATGTTTTTTTTTCTTGACAAATTCATCGTTGAAACTTTCAAAATTGACATTTTAATGCATGGTGAGAAAGTCCTCAAAGTACTTTTCAAGTAAGTATGTACGAGTTACCTTCATATTTGAAATTTTGGCAAGGAATTACGTCGAGGCATAAATTTTTTAATGTATTCAACGTAAAAGGGAGCTGCTTTATCTGCAGCAGTAGTTGGGGGCAGACCGTTACATTTGAATTCAGAATTAATCACTCTGTCGAATGAGCCCATCTTCAACCCTCAGTGGTTGAATGTATTTTAACCTATTTTATGATTTTAAAAGGGGCTGGTACCTTTAGTATCTGTTGGAATACAAACCAATAAATTCGAACTCGGAATTAAAAATCATATGAATAGACACATTTTCAGCCTATAAACGTAATATTGAATTTTTTGAAATTTTTAAGAAAACTTCGAATTTTGGATGTTGGAAAGCAGCATTTTCAACCTAGCAAACTAATTTTTTTTTCATAATAAAATTGTAAAATGTCAAGCCTCTCAGCTTCACTTACCGTGGTTCTTGGACTAGACAGAATGCACCACATAAGGGATTTTTACGCATACTGCATAATAATGGAAACAAATCAGGTAAGCTGTAATAGCTTACTTATATGTATTTTTTAAATTATAACTATTTGAGGCTCTTTTGACAAACTGAAGAGTGTCATACTCTGGTCATCAACTAACCCCACACACGAAGTTTGATGTTTCTAGATCGATTGGGTGACGAAATATGAAAGATTCATGAAATTTTTTGCAACAGTTTTCTCTTCAAAAGAGGTTTTTTGCTCTAACTCCCCTCCAAATTCACTTGGAAAGCTGAAATCATGATAAGTTAGTCATTCGGACTCATTTTATCATATGACCTCACCATAAAAATTTTCGATCTTTCGTATACCGCAACACATTTCCAGGTCAATAACCCCTGCTTCCCTCGTCCAACATCATGTATGAAGGTGACTTGGGATTATTCTATAATTCTCATACCCAATAATTATATAAATTCATATTAATTACATTTTTATCAACTTAAGGCTTCTCAAGCTTTACTCAAATTTTGATAATCCGCCATTTTGAATATATTTTCATCTAAATTCAAGAAGTCATATTCTAGTCACCAACTAACTTCACATACAAAGTTTGACTTTTTTAAATTGATTTGGTGAAGAGATATGGAAGATTCTAGAAATTCTATGACTCAAAACTTCTTCAAAAAGCCTTTTTATTCTCCAGTTTGCCTCAAAATGCACTTAGGAAGCTGAAATTTGGATGAATTTGTATCCGCAACTCACTCTTTCATATGAAATCAAAAACGAAAAATTTCAGCATTCAGTCCTTTCTCCATTCTCCCCGAAAATGTGAGTGATCCACCATTTTAAGATGTATCGAAAAAACAAAAATGTAGTTTTGGACATTTGCCAGATCATTACAAATGGCCTGAAATGCAAATATTTTAAGATCCCTCTCTCCTTCCCGAATCAGATAGGCTGTAACAGCTATTTTTTTTTTAAGTTGTAATCTCAGCTAAAAAAAAATGTAAAAATCCTTTCTTTACAATGCATATGATAGTATACTTCCCTTATTTTGCACAACATTTATTTTGTAAGCATCATGTATTTTATTTTTTATATTTTTTATCAGCTGTACTTCCAATTTCTTGGCTAATTTTCTAGAGAGGAGAGAGGCATGTAGTAGCCAAAACCCTGGATTTTGTTTACAAATATTTTTTCGTTGATTTTTCCGAAACTTCTACCTTCATAGCTCTACCTTACCGCGGACAATTCAATACACGTCTAGTAATTTCGGGTGAACAGCACACGTTAAAAGTAGATCAAATCTGAAAAACATTGTTTACTCGAGTTTTAAAGAAAACTTTTTTTTTGTCATCGAATGTGATGGGGATAAAAAAAAATTGCAAAAATTTGTACTGTTGTTATAACTTGATAAATAACGACGTCTTTCCACGGATACAACGAATGTAGTTTTATCACGATAAAAATCGCATTAAGTACGGAGCGCTATAAAGAAATGTGTGCTGAAAATAGATGGCGGAGGAGAGGGAGCGATTGTATCGATATTTCGTTTCTCGGGGAAAAAAAAGAGAAAAAAAAAGGATAAACTAAAAAGTATAAAGGAGGCTATCTCGTGTATCACACTCGTCAAATGAATTACTTACCGATATAGTATATAGGGCCTATTATTTTAGGAATAAGCCAAAGTTGAGAGAGAGGTAAGAGTGCAATATAGAAAAGTATAATATAGAGTACATATAGAGAAAATTTCATTATTTTCAGCGTAAAATATTACGCCTACGGCAACCTCGAGATATACGAGTGTTAAAAACACGCTGGCGTACGAAAAACTAAAAGCAATTTCAAAGTAAAACTCAGGGATAAAAATATTTATCTTCATGGCGAGATCACTTAAAACTTTTTTTTGTTCTTTTCGTCTTTCGTCGCCAATACAGAGGACTACACTTATGATGGGAAAACTGGCCAGAGCGCGTTCGCAAGTGGCGTGTTATTTTAACGAAATGGTGCTAAAACGTTATTAAAATAATATTATCGAGTTCGTATTTAGTTGATCACGAGTGATATTTGCCATTTGAGAATGGTCGAGGCAGTTCTGTCGTTATGTCATAGAAAGTGTTATTTTTAAAATTTCGATACAAATCGACATGTCTTAGTGAAAGTAAAGCGATTGGCCTTTTCATTGCGATAGTTTGTGGCATAGATTCATTATTACTCGCGTTCATCCTCATAAAATTCCCGGAGTTACGGAAATTCTGCATTCACAAGTATTCAGTGTTTCCCAATTTTTACGTATTTTCATTCTGTACCAAATCAAAATAGAATACTAGGTTGCATCGCTGTGTCTTTGTAAATCGTACTTTGTGGAGTGGCAAGGCGCCTTCAACCCCCTCAGCTGTTTTGTTATAATAGAGCACCCATGCAAGCGAAATACATATTTATGTTGCTCGTTTTTTTAGCATATTATTATGTACCTCTTCGCTGTGGCGGAATTTCACGAGTTACATCGCATTTTTTTTTGCTACGAAACGAAGGAAAAGAACGCGGAAATTTTTGTTTCGTACGTTGAACCACTCGGGTCGTAAAAATACCTATTCGAGTGTTTTGGAAAGCGGTATAAGTGCGAGTAGCGTTGCAGAGAGCGAGAAATTTTGTGAATACACGAAAGGCGATACGCCTATAGCCTATTGTCGCATATTTTCCTCTATAATGGATTTTAACTTTGAAGCGTTGCAAAGCAAATTCGCAAACGACCTGAATTAGGAGGCAAAAAATTACCACAATTCATTCTCAGGAATATGCAGGTTTGTGTATGAGCTGTAGGCTTGTGTGTATGGAAATGGTCATAAAATATATATATGAATGTGTATACAATTATACATTAAGTATGATTCCCAATGGCTGATGTCTTTAATTTTTAAATAATGCTGATAAGAAGTTTGGAGAAAAAGATCCATGTCAATAAAATTGAGTATTGCATGAAATAATGCACATTATAGTTATTACGTCACGTATACGACTCGTATTATGCTCGTAATTTTTGTACGATTAGAAAACGTTCCATCAATGATACGTATTTCGATCGTAAAATTTAAATTACGTGAAGTCAAGTTAGAATGACATGAATACGAGGATTTTACGAATTATTTACGATATTTCGATTGTATTGATGTATTTTAGTTATTTTGTCCTATTTCATCATGAAAAATTGTAATATTATGTATAATATCCGACGATCAAGTATATTAAATTGATTCGAACATTCGAAAATAAACGTACCTATTTTATTCTTCGCACATATTTCGCATAGTAACCATTGACATAAGTCCCTATCGTTAAACTAAAAGCAAACAATATACGAAGTATTACCGTCTCAAACCCTACACTATGTTTTTCATTATAAATCGAATTCAAAAATTATTCTAAAACCTCAAGTTAATTATAAAATACGAAAATTTAATTATCTAAAATAAAGATTGAATGAAAAGACTAATTTTCAATTTTCTCCCTCACAGAAAATAGAAAGTATTTTATATTTTTCTTCGATGAATGATGAAGGAAACTGGTGATTGGAGATTGGTGAAATCAAGCATTTCGAAAATTAATATTTTCAACGAATATTTGATGAAGAAAAGTAACCTGAAAAAGGAATGTTTTGTTTTCTTACATCGAATGGAAAAATCCCATGGTTATTTATTATCAAACAATTTCTCATTTTCCAAATTTCAAAAGTATATCGATTCATGTGAAAGAAAGAAAAAAAGCTTTGTACTAGTTGACATTAAATTATACTAGGTATAGCTCTTATTCTCAGTTCTGGAAATCATACAAGTCAAAATTTATACAATATGAACTAGGTATTTAGGTCTTCTCACACTTCACTAAAATTCCAAAACATTAGTTCAAGCTTCTTAGTTAAATTTGATGAAGAGACAAGTGGCATTTAAGTTCATTTGTTTATTTACGCGTATAAATTATAGTATTACATTGCAGCCTTGATTTGAGAAGGAAGAGAGTGTGGGCTCTATTATTATTATTTTGAATTTTTGATTCATGTTAAAATGGTGGTTTATTCAAAATTTGATCTCCACACAATGATTCTCGAAAGCTTATGACCTCCGGAATATGAATCAAAGTGATAGTCTGAAGTTTAGGGCTGCTTGAGAAGCCTTAAATGACTGATGAACTTATGTGATTCCTACATGGGCAAGAATTCCTACAGATTCTAAATTAAAGTTCTTGGTTGCTATTAGAAAGAATAGGAGGGGTTTTCATATTCGCTACTTAGTGTGACCTGTGGACGTGAAGAGAGGTTAAGAAATATATCTAAAAATTCTAACAATTAAAAACTCAGTTTTTTTTTATTCTTTTTTTGAAAAATTCTGAATTTTTGATTCGAAGTTGTCTTTTGTGCAGGAGTTTTACAGTTTTTGAAAAAATGGGTCTTGAATTTTTAAATTGATTTTTTGATTTTTTTTTTTATAATTGCTCAAAAATAACAGTTTAGAGTTGTGTGATATATTTGCTGACATGTGAATTAAAGTAGTCTGAACAGAGTTGTTTCCCTCTCAGATTTTTATTAAAAATATATGACATCATTATAAATTTTAGAAATGAGATTCATCGATTTTTCATAATGTAGAGCTTCACATATGTAGTTCAAAAATACTGTTATACACTTGCTGAGTGTGTGAGAATCCATTATGATTAAATATCCAAATGCTTGAAGAGCGACCAGCCATAAACATTTCCCACGGTATCTTCCAACGATTCATATCAGCTTAGGGGACAAGGACGCAATGTCAACGCAACGTCTACTTAATCACATAGTCAAATACTGTTACATGAAGCGTCATGTTGCCTACTCTTTTATTTGCAGGGGCACCAATTCATTACTTTAAAAATGTTTTTCAATTTTATTCTTATTTTTATGGAATAATACGTAAATACCGAAGTAAAAAATTTTTGATTTCATTATTTTCAAGTACTAAAATAATAAAGCTTGGAAGGATTTTTTTTTTATATTTACAGAACGGACGTGTAAGGGTTGTAAAATTGATGAATGACATAAATCATGCAAAAATTCTTCCGTTACAAAGTTGCATTGAACCTTTTCAGTTTTCTTCATTTCTGCACAGAAATCACGGGAATAACAACCTATGGAATTCAGAAGCGCATTAAGAATTTTGTTGACCCTCACACCCCCCCCCCGAATTATTTAGGATCCATTTTGACTTGTATGAAATGATTATATTCTAGTCATTAGCTACACACGAAGTTTGACCTTTTCTTCCCTTCCAAAAGCGGTTTTTTGCTCCTACTCCTCTATATAATATGCACTTAGGAAGCTAAAATGAAAATAGGTTAGTCACTTGGAATTATTTTATCACATGACATCCCGATAAAAAAATTTCAACCTCTTGTGGATAACCTCTCCTCCCCTCCGATATCATCTGTGAAAGTAAATTTGGGATATAATATATTTCTTATTCCCAACAATCAAATGAGTTAATGTTAACTACATTTTCACTTATTTAAGGTTCCTCTAGTTCTACTCAAATTTTGATAATCCGCTATTTTGTATCCATTTCGACCCAAATTCAAGAGGTCATATTCTGTTCGCCAATTAACCCCACACACCAAGTTTGACCTTTCCAGGTCCATTTGGTGAGGAGATATGGAAGATTCAAGAAATGTCATGACTCAAAATTTCCTCAAAAAGCCGTTTTCTAATCTAACTCTCCCTTCAAATACATTTAAAAAACTGGATTCAAGTATGTTGGTCTCCGTGACTCACTCTTTCATATGAAATCAATTACAAAAAATTTTATCTATTTACCCCTTCTCCAGTTTCCCTCAAAATTTGAGTATGTCATTTTGAATTTTATGGATAAAACCGAAAAGGAATTTTGTTGCATTTTTAAGAAGTGTCTGTCACCAAATTTTGAGCGAATTTCATGAATAACTGTCCTGTCGGAGCTACGCGCGGGGGAAAAACATATCTTTACAAAAATTAAACATTTGCCAGATGATTTCAAATGACCTGAAAAGCAAAGATTTGAAAACCCCACCCTACCTCAACCCCCCTTCTCAAATCAGGTAGGATGTAATAGCTATCGTTTTCAAGTAAAAACTAAGCTAAAAAAATCATTGTTTTCATTTTTATTATAATTTTTAATTTTTCATCATCTTTTTTTTCACTGATTTCTGAATATTTTTTAAGTTCGTGCGACTGACAACCATAATTTTTTTTTAATCGATCATCATAATACATTTCACATTTAAAAAACAGGAGGAAAAACCAACATTTTCGGCCCTGAAATTTTGCCGCCATGCCTGAATCCAGCGTTAATAGTATTATTGTAACATGTGAGATAATTGATAATTATTTCTTAAGCAACTGGTGTGGTGTTCTAGGTATATCTACTACTTTTCTGTTCAAACAACCTATGAATACTATCATCTTCATTTCAACATCGCTGTTTCCATAAAACTCTCAAAGTTTCTTCATCAAACTAAAAAACGCGCTGCCCCTCAGTTTTTGTGAAAATACACGATAGTAATTTTTCATTACTTAATGAAAACAAATGATGTACCCATCAACGTTACGGTAAAAAAGTTTTACCAAAAAAATAATCGTTTCTCGCTCGGCGCCGGACGATTCATTAGATAAATTAATTCGATAAGAATATGACGTGTTTCGAGGATTTGAGCGAAAAATGATGAAACAAAGGCGAAAGCGAATTTTCGAAAACAAATGTACGCGAATTCACGAAGTCACGGTAACTCGAAATCTCGCTAAAACGTGTCCACCTGGCCGCATCTGCGAGACGAAACGACGCGACGTTTCTATAATTAATAAATTAGAATACTCATCGTGCTAAGCGAAATTTCGTTGACGGTATACTGCGAATTTCGTCGACTCGAACGTGGGTGTGCTTAATGTCCTTTCTATCAGAACAACGAGCGACAAAAATTTACGAAATTTATGCAGCCTCGGGATCCGCTAAATTCGTGTACCGGCTACATTACGCCTTCTCTGGAGACGAATCGAAAAGTCGGAAGAAATTTGCTGGCGCAAGTCTGTGCCGAGGAAGTTGAGACATGTAGTGTAAAAAGCGATTCCCGAAATGGCTATCGAGCGCAACTCCGAGGTATTTTAAAAAATGGTAATAAAACCCGCGACATGCGAATAAAACGCTTCCACGAAACAACGAAGGTTTTGACAAAAAATCCCTCCATCCGCCACGTTCGGTAGAATTACGAGGCGCGATGCGTGTTTGTGTATATGGCGCGATATACGGGCGAGAGTTGAAAACATTTCTACGCTTTTCCGGCTTCTTTTTCCTCTTTTTTCTTCCTTTCCACTTAACAATTCCGTATAGTAGTTCGTACGCGTATAGTTGGATAGTTGGTACTTCACAATTCACGCTGACTGTTTTTAAAAACGGGTAATAAACCGACGACGCTATAGATATACATGCACGAGAGTAATATACTCTGTGTATGAGTAGGAGAAGGTAAGGAGATGAATAGTACAGTTCTTTTACTTTTCGAAGGTCAAAGAAAAACAAGTAGAATTTATATGTGAAGTTGAAGCTTCATGTAAATTTACTGATTTCCTTAAGTTGAGCTAACAGCATTTCTAAAAGAGAGGAGGAGGGAAAATTGACTTTGATCATTATTTCTGTATTGAATAATGTATTCTCATCTTTTCACTATTGAATTGAATTTATTTTTAATTTTCACAATTACCTATTAAAAATAATTATCTGACCACGGACAGTGGACACCAGGTAAAATTTCGTGTTGGTAATCAAACTCCACGATGAGTCGAAGATGCCTCTGGACTAGTTGTTTAACACTTCTAAAGAAAATAATATTTTTTTAATTGTAAATTTTTCAGTTTAATAATTTTTTTGGATTTTGCACGTTCTATTATTTATTAGTCTAATGTAAAAAGTAATACGTATAGTGCTTGGAAGAATCTGGTGGAGAAAAAAATTCTCTACAACCTTTCAGGATCGGTTTTTTGAGTAAAATTCATTTCGGCTTGGTTTCGTTGTCTAGTAATAGGTTGGAGTCGTAGGTCAGGTGGCAAGGTGTGTGTTCACGAGATAATGTAGATTCCGTGTCGTAGATTTCACTTGGGAGATCGTACAATACGGAAAAATTGGTCATAAAAAAATAAGGATATGAAAGGGTTACTCGTCAAACATTATGGATCAAATTGGATTAATATTCCATTTTTAATTTTTTTCGTTGGAATACCTACTTTGTATAAAAATGGAAGACTTAAGTCGATAATCCAGAAGAAGTTGAATTTCCGCCTTGATGTGAGATTATAGAGTGCTCTGAATTCATAGTTTAATAATAATGATAACACTTCATTTGTTTGTAAGCGAATAAAACTTGATGGATCGAGTTGAAAGTTGGAAGAAGGGTAAGGATAGTGATGCTTTAGAGCTGATTAGTTTTTAGGCATGATCGGACGCGAGTTAGCGTGAGGAGCTTAGATCATATATTATAGATAGCTCGCTTTGCGTACACCAATGTAAAATTTTTTGCTTCCAGCATCCTCAGGGGAAAAAAGTAAGCAAACTCCATATTATCAATTTATCGCTGTCTTATCAGAATCAGTTTTTATAAAAATAGAATTTTTAACAGTAAATTTTTTATTGAAATTGAAATATTTATTATTTATAACATTACCAATTAAGAAATGTATAATATGTAAATACGTGATATTTTAGTTTACATTATCCCTCCGCATTTTGGAAGCTGTTTCTAATTGCAAACACTATCCTTAATACTATATGTCTAAGATGAGGAGGCGTGAATTGAGGTTGGTTCTAGAGACTAGTAATAATAAAAACATAGAACAAATGTATGTATTTCTTATGACATCAAAAAATGCAAATAAGTAAAGTACATATAAAAATTCATAATACGTAGAATTTATTTCAGCATTCCGAGGAATTTTCATTAAACTGAATGAAAAGAAAAATTTCAACAGAAAACGAATAAGGGAAGGAAGCTAAGATGCAGGGGCGTACCGAAGAATTCTTCAGGGGGGGGGGGAGAAAACCAAAAAATTGCCAGCTAATACCATGAAATTTTACCAACTGTTGACTTTTTTTTTTTTTGTCTTCAAAAAATTTTAAAATAGCTGTAATAATACTGCGCAATGGTCAAGTTTACCAACTTTACGCTAAAACTCCGAATTACCAAACTTTCCAACACCTGGGGGAAGCTCCACCCCATCCCCCCTTAGTTACGCCCCTGCTAAGATGAAAGGAAAGAAAACAAGGAATAGAGGAAGATAGAAGAAGGAGAGGAAGAAGAAAAGAAATTGAGAGTAGAGAAAGGATAGAATGAAAGAAGGAAGAAAAGGGAAGGTAAGCAGAATAGAAGGAAGGGGAAGCAGTTGACTATAAAATAGCCAAAGTGCATGGTGCTCCCATCACCTAATTGAAACAGAAACTAAAGAAAGAAAGAAAGGAAGGAAGGAGGAAGGAAGGAAGGAAGGAAGAAGGAAAGACGGACTTTTTTTATTGTTGTTGAAAATTTTCAAATACATACAATAATTTATATATATACGGGCCCCAATACCCTAGTAAGGGTGAGTGGGGGCGGGCTCCTCTCTACTCTCAAGAAATTAAATGAAACAAAGAGAGAAAAAAAATAAATATAAACAAAACAAAAAATGGAAAGAAGGAAGGAAGGAAGGAAACAAGCAAGCAAGCAAGGAATGGAGGAATGAAGCAAGGAATGAAGCAAGGAAGCAAGAAATGAAGGAAGGAAGGAAGCAAGCAAGCAAGCAAGAGAGGAAGGAAGCAAGAAAAGAATGATAGATGGATGGAAGAGAGCAAGAAGCGAACAAATAAGCATATAATCAGAGAAGCGGATAGCAAAAGCAAATGAGCAAGCAAGCAATGAAAAAAAGAGAAAGAAGAAAATAGAACGGAAAGTAGGAAATATAGAAACAATATAGATGTTCGTGTTCAAGTTCAACTCATAATACAATTTACAATAATTTCTAGAAAGAGAAAAAATAAGAAAGGTGAAGGGAGGATGGAAAGGAGGGGGGGGAGGGAAGGAAGGGGGAGAAAGAGAGCAAGTCAGCAAGTAAGCATGGCAGCGAGCAAACAATGGAGCAAAGAAGGGAAGAAGGAAGAAAGCAAGGAATGAAGGAAGGAAGCAAATAAGCAAGCAAGCAAGAAAGCAAGTAGAGAAGGAAATGAGCAAGAGAATAGAGAAACGAGAAAAAATTCCGCAAAGAAAGGTGACTCATGAAATTAAAAGAGGGAGAAAATGAATAGATATGTGAAAGAGGAAGAGAAGGATACGATAAGAGAGAAAAGATGTTATCCTAACCATAACAGGATTCCAAGACAGTTGGTGGGAAAAGAGAAATGAAGAAAGTACAGAATGATGAAAAGAGGAAGTAATTTTAAAAAAAAATATATTAGAAGATAAGAGGAAAAATGAGAAGACATCGAACGTTGGAAAAGGCTAAGGAAGCAAAATGATGAAAATCTTTTTAGAAGGATATTGAAAAAAAATTTAAATTCAGGTATAATTGACTGTGTAGTACTCAAGTGGGAAACGAAGGAAAAATGGTAACAAGAAAACAAAGAGATGCGTTTTGTTTTTCAAGCTGAAAGTGGAAAAGGAATTTCATATTCGAAATCAAAATCACAAAACTTTTAAAATAAAGACTAAATGAAAAAAAGAGAACGGATTTGATTTCAACTCATGTATTAAAAAATATCGAAAACCTAAAAATACTTTCGAGAAACAATCAGAAGAAGAAAAATCATCGTCAACGAAAACACCCGCACGCTGTATTACAAAACGAAATCCCAAGAAAGCAATATGAAAAAGCTAAACAACCCCAGGCAGATCCTCATCTAGAAAATAAGCTCAACAAACAGAGGGGTTTTCTTATTTAAATTTCCATCGCACCCGTCGCCAAACTCTTTGACGGACCACAACAAGCGCTTGACAATTATAAACGTTGTAAGCTCACCGAAGGTCTGACGTATTTCATCGTATCGCCATAAGTAAAGTTGCTATAACAAGGGGTATTGTAGCTTTACACTTCAAATATGCAATTCTACTTGAGTTCATTTCGACAGAATAATTGTCCAGTTTTTAATTAATTTTATCATAGCGATACGCGAAACCTTTCAGAGACCGCAAAGGGAAAGAGTACGCGCTAATTCGCGCTACGTAATTCTCAACCTTATAGATTTACCGAGCGGCGAATATATTGCTCCTACGAGTATTCTTATCGTTAAACCTTATTAATAGTTTAGACGATAAAACCTTCATCGTTGCATTTATTGCGTTTAGATTTCAACCGTACAAATTTGAACTGGTAGGTTACCGGAGTATGCATACTGGCTGCCATACATTATGGGTTTGGAATGATAAATAAAAATTGCATCTCGAAGTCTCGTCGTCGACCATTTCAAATTCGTTGCATAAAGACATTAAGTACGCTATTGTACTATACCGACAGAGGAAATCGTCGCGCTGTTTCGTCGTGCAGAGGAAGAAATAATTGTAATTTCTACCCTTCCCCACCTTCGCGTAAGATTTCTAAGCCAACCGAATCGGTCAATATCCAAGTTATCGTCGTTATCGCCAATTTTTTGAACTCGTTCGGCGTGTAAATAAAGTAACCGTTTCGCGTAAATTATCGCCGTTTTGAATTCTCTTGAGGTCTGCGTCGTACATAAAAATGATAAAGCGCTTATTTGCGCTACTTTCTATTGTATGGTCTCGCCATTCCATGCATGGTAGTCGCACAATTCACGATAGAAAATTTACTAAATGTCGACCAAAAGCTTTATTTTTCAATAACCCTACGACGATAAGTTGGAAACGCGAGAATATTTTATACGCTATGTGAATTCCGGCGCGTCACCGAAGTACGGCGCGCGTGCTTCTTAATCCTTGTTTTACTGCAATTTTATAAAAATCGATTCGTCTAATACTTCGGACCAGTGATATGCCAATTTTATAATCTCCGTTGAATTTTTCTCATTCTTATAAAAAAAGCTCGTTTTAGAGTTCAGGATGACCTGAAAACAAATTTTTAGTCAAGTTCAAGTTCACTTGAAATATAAAGCCAAATTTGGGTTTGCTAATTACTCGAGCTAACGCTATATTCATATTCGTGGCTATCATAATTAAGGGAGAGGCATAAGGAATCCTCTTCTTTGGCAAAACAAAACTAAACAATCGACGTGCATTACCTCGTCTAATCAATTCCAAACATTGGCATCCGTTTTCCATCAATCACTTTACGAGGCTAAACGAATCAACTTGCTCTACGCTTTTACCTACCCTCACTTTAGTCTGTGCTACATAAATTCCAACTTTTTCGTGGTCTACACGCTATCTTTCAATTATATAAAAATAAGATAGTTGGCGAGAAAACGGAAAGTTGCGCGCTTCTGGAGATTCTTAATTTCGCTGTTCATGGGACTCGTGGGACCAGAGTGTAGATATTTTTTACGGTGGCTAGAGGCCTATACAGTTTGTAACTCGATAAGGACCTTCCATTTGGCGGATTTTTTTTCTTCACATTTTACTTTTTCGATTTTTGATACATTTTTAGAAGGTTTTTCACGTTCTCTCATGAAATTGATCTAAGCGCGCGATCGAATCGTTTGTAAAAGTTCTTAAACTTCGTCGACGTATTATATCTTCCGCTTGTGCCGAAAAAATCGCCCATTTTAGTTTGTCGGAAAACGCGAGCTGTAATTACTTCACCAACGATGACCACGAAGTTGTGGTCACGCGATCCCGGCTGGCTCGGGTAGAAGGAATTTTCACGGTGGTCTTTTTTACACTCGCGTATATACTAGAAATCTCCGACGATCTCGACTAATGCCCTATTGTTCGGTATAATACGGTCCTGTTTTATGGTATTCCTTATTATATACGTGTATTGGGTCGCGTATCCGTGTCTGCACCAACGATTATTTTACGCGCGGTTTTAATGGAATTCGTTCCTCTATACTTGGAAGGTATTAAAATTCTCTCATTATTTTTTACGACATGATTATTCGCATACGCGTAAACGAAAGGGTGGCAAATGAAAGTATTGGAAAGTGAATTTCGTATCATGGTGATTGC